>JAVQJF010064289.1:0-11604 GCA_036023855.1 Gadopsis marmoratus | reverse complement strand
CGTCTTCTGTTTTAAATGGGATTATGTTCTGGAGGAAACAAGAAAAGGCTCCAGAAAGTCACTGGTTCCCCACCAAGAAGTAGTCCTGCACATAACCTCCCATCAAAAGGATGAATTGTGTTTAAATGGTCAACTGGAGATTACAGTGGCAGTAGAGTTACTCCTAATGTTACAGTGATGAATTGCCTTAATCGGTGGTGCAGCAGGGAACATGTAAAGATACACATTGAATCCCAGGACAGCCAAGGTGACGGGTGCAGGGATGTTGCCCAGACCCTCCTGGAACAGCTGGATGGCCAGAAGCAGCAGGCCAAGCTGGAACCCCCTCTGCATACTGACAACACCCTGGGGACAGATGGTTCAAAGGAAAGGTTTGACATTGTAGTAAATATGTCACGTCCCGTGGGCCTATGTTCTGCGTTTCATGGTCTTGTCCGTTTCCTGTCCTCGTTAGTTTCCCTCTTTTCACCTGTGGCTCCTCCTTTGTCCTGTGTGTGTATTTGTGTACCTGTTCTTTCCCAGGTCACTTGTCACACATACATATATATATATATATATATATATATGTATATATATAAATAAAGAAGCCCCACACACAGTCGTGTTTCCATCAGACAATCTATGCACTCTGATGCAGACATGGCAGAAAGACAGTCAACATTAAAGACACCAATAATTACTCCGCTCCCTCCGTCTGTTGGTGTAAACAGCAGCCGAGTCACACAAGAGAAAACACGTCGGCGTCTCTTCAGATAAACGTGAACAGTTTACATACTCACACTTCATCCGACTGTCGCCTGTTGAAGCTGCGACAGTCTGCTAGTGGAGCTGCGACACCTTCCCCCCAAATTCATGTGTGTGTGTGTGTGTGAGACCATCAGCACGCCTCCGCTCGCTCGAACCAGAAACGAAACCGAATCAGGTTCGCCTGCACTCCGGACTGCGGCTCAGAAATATAACAACATCAAAACCAGTAACTTTACTGCATTAATATACAGTTGTTTCAATGTTTTTCTGCTCTGGAGATCATGTTAAGTTGACTGTTGACATGACCACAGTGTGCAGCATAGTGGGTGTTTAATATCAATATCAATTCATATCGATGTATATATGATTATTTATGTGATTATTATTATCGACAGTATCATTAAAAACCTATTAATAAACAGTTATGTTATGCATACTGGTAGAGTTGACTGATTCCACGTAGGATGGTGAGTGTTTAATGCCCTCCAGTGGTCACAGTGAAGAACTACATAAACACACACCGTCAAGGTAGACATGATGACATAAAGATACTTCCGGGAATTACTTTGAAACTATAAAACAATCAGAAATGAACAGAAATGATCACAAAATGACCAAGCTAATTGACCTCTAAGGGTCACAGTTAAATGGATTCTTCTTCAGATGTGTAAAATACAACATTTTACTCAAACTTCACTGGTTTGATTGTAAAGTGTAGTGTAATGTATCGAGAAGGACGGCAGGTGACTCTGGGCAGCACATTTATTTCCTTTTCATAATAAAAGCCATAAAGTCATCACCTGGACAGCTGTAAGAAAAATCTCTAAATTGAAGATTCACAACAACTTTAGTCAGGGATAGACGCTAACATTTTCAAGCACTGGCCCCACGGGTCACCAAGTCCTTAAATCTGGTGGCTAAAACACATTTTGGTGGCCCAAATTTAAAGTTATGTAAAAGCAATACAGAAAAGGCAATTTAACACAACTTAATACCACGTAATAGTGCACTGTGACACTTCAATAAATGGAAAGACATTAACAGAATGTCCTTGGTAAACATATGGTATATTCTCTCAGAGTCTGTTTGTGGAACTGCAACGTTGTTTTTGCAAAGTATATCCAGTATAGGGATAAAGCACGGTGGCCACGGGGGTCTACATGGAGTGTTTGGTGGCCACAAACTAACTTTTCGTGGCCACGGTTAATGTCAAACCCTGTTTAGTTTTATTCAGACATTTCATTTACTTTTCGTTGCTGTTTTGAATGTACAGTTGGTGGTTTAGCTTTAGTTTCTGCTTTGGTTCTAGTTAAAGGTTTGTATATTGCACTTCTTTACACATCCAGTGAATTTCAGGACTGTGTGTTTTGTCTCGACCACAGGTGAGTCTACTACTGCAGTGCAGCTTCGCGGCTGCATCGTCATCATCATCACCAGGCGCTCAGTTTCAGGACGTAGCGAGTGTGTTCCCTAACGTCTCCTGGTATTTCTCAGAACAGGTGTGTCTCTTGAGCAGCCTCGAGTCTGAAAATCCAAGTCCACAGCCGCTACAGGAATACGGTCTCTCTCCTGTGTGGACCTGCATGTGAAACTTGACGTGTCCGAGCTGCCTGAACCTCACGCCACAAACCTCACACTCGTAGGGCTTCTCCCCCGTGTGGATGCGTAAGTGTCTGAGGTAGTTGGTGTAGATCCTGAAGGCCTTGCCGCACTGCTCACATTTATGTGGTTTCTCTCCGGAGTGCTGCAGTTTGTGGGACTTGAGAGCCTGAAGGATGATGAACCTCTTCCCACACACGTCACAACCGAACGGCCGTTCTCCCGAGTGGATCCGTTGATGGTATTCGTACGTAGCTTTGTAGAAGAAAGACTTCCCACATGTGTTGCAGCTGTATTGCGTCTGACCTGTGTGAATGAGTTCGTGTCTTTTCAGCAAACCTGCCGTGTCAAAGCCCTTGCGGCAGGTCTTGCAGCTGAACGGCGTCACGTCTACCGTCGTTCTGTCCCGTCGATAGATAACTCTGCGGTCGCCTCGCTCTCGAGTTCGTCTTCTGATGACCTGCCCGTGTGTCTCGTCGTGAGTTACTTTCTGGTGTTTCTGCAGCTGGCAGTTGTAAAGAAAAGTCTTCCCACACAGGTCACACATGAATGACTTTGAGGCACCGTGAAGAAGCATGTGCGCTTTCAGCTTGTTGTCCTGAATGAAACTCTTCCCGCAGACTTTACATTTGAATGGTTTTTCCCCTGTGTGAATACGAATGTGTCTCTTCAGGTTGTGCTGAAGGGTGAAGCCCGCGCCGCACGTCTCGCATGTAAACATTTTCCCTCTGTGGACCGACTGGTGCGTCCTGAGCGATCTCCTCTTTATAAAAGCTTTGCCACACACCGTGCATTTGTATGGATGCTCACCAGTGTGAACGCTTTGATGGCACTGCAGCGTGAACGCGTACCGGAAACTCTCCCCGCACTCAGAGCACTTGTGCGGCTTCTCAACAGTGTGCACGAGCTGATGAGCCCGCAGGTTGTGCTTCGTTTTGAAGCCCTTCCCACAGGTGCAGCAGATGAACGGTCTCGTATCTGTGTGCACAAGCTGATGAGTCTTCAGGTGCATTTTTGTCTTGAACGTCTTCTCGCAGAGCTTGCACACAAAGGTAGCATACTTCCTCTCTTCGTGCCGCAGCAGGTGGAGCTCAAAACCCGCTGCGTTCCTGAATCTTCTCGGGCACTGGCTGCAGGCGAAAGGCCTCTGGTCTTTGTGAGTGTTCATGTGCTTCCTCAGATGAAACTGCCGGTTGAAGCTCTTGTTACAAACGTCGCACACAAAGAGCTTCCCTTTCTTCCCGACGTCTGCTTCCCGTGTGTTTTGGCGGTCAGTGTTTTTGGATTCTGCCGTGTTTGTTGTGGTACAATCGTCTGCAGCGTCTAGACAGAAGCAGGTAAGATCAAATCCATCACACGTGTCCAGAGTAACATCCAGAGTTTATCAGCTGTGTTTTTTCCAGTGTATTAATGTGGATTACATCAACATTTACCATTTAAAATCTCACCATGTCTACTGGCTGCTGAGGACTCGGCTTCAGAGTTCACCTCCTCTGTTGCCGCCCCACCACCTGAGCAAGAAATCAATACTAAAAAAATACAAAGACACATTATTATTGCTGGAGGCCGTCTGAAAATACTGTAAATGTTCTGTTTGCAGTAATAATAAATACTGTTCCTGTTAATAATAAAATGTTCCTCCAAATCTTAGATGGAAATAATGTTTTCTTGTGCCGTGAAATCATGATACACCGAATACATGCTTTCTATCATATCATGAGAAATTAAACTTAGCAATAACGGCATCCAATAAATCTGTTGCACTGTGTTGGAAAGACAGAGTAACACCGCCCCCCCCGTTATTCTGTGAGTTATTCTGTTTCTTATGGAATTAATATGTATAATTTAAGGAAAACCCCTAATTAATTTGACAGTTTGAAGTTTGAGGTAACCTGCTCGATTTAATGGAAACATTAAGAGTATTATTTTGTCCCCCCGTGTTTTGAGAGTGTTTTTACAGTTGTTGATATATTTATCTTTGTGTTTTATTGTTATTGACTCGGATACCCAGCGAAAATTGCTTAATACGAGTTATTGTTAAGATTTTCTCCCTCTTTTTGTGTTTGCTGTTAATTTTTTTAAGTTGTAAAAAAACTGATAAAACAACAGCCCATCAGAAGTGGAAGAAGTATTCAGACATGTTAAATACTAAAAAGTCCTGAATTCAAAATTTTACTGGAGTAAAAGTATTAGCACCAAAAAAGTACCAAAAGTAAAAGTACTCATATAATTATTACTGCGTTTATGTGTACATCCCTTTAACGTTGCAGATGTGGTCTATTTTTAATTACTTTATTTAATGATGGGAGGCTTAATTTATAACAATCTATTATAATGATAATATTTAATAATTGGAATCTGTAAAGTAACTAAATTCATCAAATGAATGTAGTTTAGTAAAAAGTAGAATACTTCCCTCTGAAAAGTATTGGTGTAGAAGTACAAAGTGGCATAAAAAAGTAAAAATACCTCAGAAATGTACTTAACTACAGTACTTGAATAAATGTACTTAAATATACACTGTCATTGTGTAATATTCAGTGTATCCCAGAAGTTACTTTGTGATGCTGAAATTATACGTTTGATTTCTCGTCTACTTCCCACTTTGCTCGGAACACCCACCGTCCCCCAAAATAACTTTCAATAAAGTCTTAAACGGTCAACGTTCTCTGCTGGATTTGTCCTTTAGTGGAAACCTACCAGCATCCCGTCCGCTCTGCATCCCAGCAGCAGGCGACGGTCCCGTGGCTCCCTCCGTCCTCCTTTTTAACTTCCCAAACGGCTTCAGGGTGAAGATCAGGCCACTCTGCTGGAACAGGACCGGGCAGCCGCTCAGGACGTTCTCCCGCCACATCCTGGCGTTTTCCAGGTTCGCGGTCACAGTCCTCAGCTCGCCCTCCAGCCGGCCCACCTTGGCCTTCAGGGTCTCGTTGTCGTCGTGCAGCGCCGAGGAGAGCTGGGAGAAAACGGCGTCGATCTTCCTCGTCGCCTCGCGCGCCAACATTTCCACGACGCCTCCAGAATCTGGCTGCGAGGGTTAGAATGAAGCAGTCGGCACCATTTGTCATAAAATACCTATTAGATCAAAAAAAGTATGCGGTGTTGGATGTATTCATGGTGGACAAGTGTCTGAGAGTACCAACACAAAACAAAATGTACATGAAGTATGTGGAGTTAGTTGTAACTACTTTATATACAGAGGGCCCAAACAGAGGGCCAGGGGCCCCCAAAGGGTCACGGAATACACCTGAGGGGTCATGAGATGATTAACTGGAGAAGGAAGAAGAAAGAACTAAGATTGCATCACAAATGTGTATTTATTTTTGGGATTATTCTCCAGTTTTTTCCTTTTTGGGGGGGGGGGGGACAATAACGTGTAATTCTTCTTCTTTGTGCCTCGCAAATGAAACCGTGTAAATGTGAAGTCAGTCTTTGGTGGAACCAGCAACTCCTACTGTTTTTACAACAAGCCTCAAAGGTTGGGATGTCTGCTTTAATCTTAAAAAAACAAAAAACAAAAAAACAGCGTCATGTTTTTTCATGCAAAACCTTAATCTGTAAAGTAGCTAGTAGCCGCAGCTGTATTTGCACCCCGTTGTTTTCAAGACGCAAATAACACAAAGACATTTAAAACCCCGCATTAAGCGCCCGAACCAACATTTGTGTGTCAGCGTCCATCTTATTATCCACCCAGGACTGTCTTTAATGCCCCACAAGAACGTTTAGCGCTACATTTCCAGCGTCACGAGTCCGCCATCTTTGTTTCGCGTTAGTCCACTTGGTTCCGTCCCGGCGGCTCCATCTTCCCCCGGCGACTGTTTCTGAGCCGCCGCCGCCGGGAACAAGAAGCCGCTCACTTACCTTCCGCCTCGCCTTTGACGCCTTTGTGCAGTTGTCTTCCGTTAAATGTCCGAGGACGGCGGCGGCGGCGTCGATGGCCGTCTCCATGATGGACTTTGTTTGTGAATAAAACGCCAAGTTCATCTTAGCGTCGACGCTAACGGCTAACAGCTAACGGCTAAAAGCTAAAAACTAACATCAGCAGGACGGTGCCATCGACACCGGAAATGGAAGCAGAACAGAGGGTAAAATATTACATTTCAAAATAAAAGTATTAAGTTGCTTCAATTGCAAACGTTCTTTAATTGCAACAACAAACGAAACAGAAAATACAGTGCCTTATTACACACAACTATGTTAGAAAGTAAATTTACCATTTAAAAGTTTTGTTTCAAAAAAATAATTAACATCTTAAATGGCATTCTATCGGATTATGAATTCACAAACCATAAGTTAATAAAATAGTCAAATCTTTCAAAACAAACAAATTGCCATTAAAAAACAAACAAACCGTAATCTTTACTTTCAACTCAGCTGCATGTATCATCTTCAAAACATTTACATACATCTTCCAACTGTGATTTTTAAATGGCCTCAATGTTTTATAAAAAACGAACAATAATATCTGTGTTTCCAATGTTTTTAATAGCCGAGGTTACTGAAACAAAAAGACAAAACAGACTATAAATGCCACAAACAATGCTGCTGACCTCAGAGCAGATGACGGCTGAGAGCATTCGTTATGGAGAGAGTACAAGCTGTGACTACTTTTACTATCAATCAATTACTTTTGATTAATCCTTTAACTCCAGCATATCAAGAGTACGACACGTGATTTACCAGAGCCCTGAAGAGTTAAAACACCACGGCTTAACCAAAAAAAAAAAAAAAAAGCAGTTTATAATATTAAACACAAACAAGCATCCTGTTGCTACTGTGAAGCGTTCACAAGCAAATGTTTTGTACTTTACTTGATGATTGCAACAACTGACCTTATAGGCTGTAACCAGCTCTCAGCAGATTATGAAGATTAAGTTGTTGTTGTCAGCTTCACTCTTGTCCAACTCATTTTGCTTCCGAGCGTTCTGGTGGACAACACGCCGCGGCGTCGCGTCACCTATGAGCCGTCACAGCTGTGCTTCTTGAGCTGCCTTGAATCGGAGAAGCCCCGGCGACACTGCTGGCAGGAGTAGAGCTTCTCCCCAGTGTGGACCTGCATGTGGGACTTGAGCTGATTTGACTGGTGGAACTTCCTGTGGCAGTACATGCATTCAAATGGCTTCTCACCCGTGTGGATCCGCAGGTGCCTGTAGAAGTTCCCATCCGTTCTGAAGGCCTTGCCGCACTGGTCGCACTTGTACGGCTTTTCGCCCGTGTGAATCCGCTCGTGCTGCTTTAGGCTCCCGGCGTGGAAGAATCTCTTCCCGCACACATCACAGACAAAGGGCTTCTCCCCCGAGTGGCTTCTCTGATGATAGCTGAACGAGTATTTGTTATGGAAAGACTTCCCACATATGGCACAGTTGAACTCTTTGTGCTCACTGTGGCCTTTCTCGTGAAGTTTGAGGGAGCACGCAGCGCTGAAACCTCGCAGACATATTTTGCAACTGAACGGTTTAACCAACGACTTGTTCTGCCTTCTCGTCTGGAATAATCTCTGCGTGCCGTCCGTTTCCTCGTTCCTGTCGGCGTGCACGTACCGCTGGTGTATCAGCAGCCTGCAGTTGAAGAGGAAGGTCTTCCCGCACAGATCGCACATAAAGGGTTTTCTGGCGCCGTGGATCAGCATGTGGGACTTCAGCTTGATGTTATCCGAGAAACTCTTGCCACACTCCTGGCAGGTGAACGGCTTCTCTCCCGTGTGAATGCGAAGGTGCCTCTTGAGGTTGTTGTTCAGGCTGAACCTCGCGCCACATATGTGACAGGTGAATGGTTTCTCCCCCGTGTGGACCACGCTGTGTCTCTTCAGAGCCGTGCCGGTCCTGTACGAGCGGTTGCACACGTTGCACGTGAAGGGAGTGACGCCGGTGTGTTTCCTCTTGTGCACAGTCAGGGAGTGGGCATATTTGAAAGTCTCGTCACACATTGTGCATTTGTACTTCTTGGCATTCGTGTGAACCATCTGATGGAAGCGCAGGGTGTCTTTACTCTTGAACTCTTTCCCACACGTTGCACAGCTGAACGGTCTGTCTTCCGAGTGTACGGCCATGTGACATTTCAGCTGCACCGACGTCTTGAAAGTCTTGTCGCACAGCTGGCAATTCAGCGTCTGCTTCCACTTCTCGTGGCGCAAGAGGTGGTTTTCCAGCGACTGCTGAATTCGGAACGTTTTCCCACACTGATCGCACGCAAACGGCTTTGGTGGTTTCGACCGCTGGTGACGTTTGAGGTGATTCTGAAGGGACAGCTCTTTTCGGTACGATCTTTTACAGCGAGGACAGGGGAAGGGCAACGGGGCTTTACTTGCCTCGTGACGCAAAAGGTGATTTTCCAGAGACTTCTTTTCAAGGAAACTTCTGCCACACTGCTCACAAGGAAAAGGCTTCTTGTGGACCTTCATGTGCTTATTCAGTTCACTTTTCCAATGAAAGCTGACATTACAAAGCTCACAGGCGAAGCGCTTCGCTGTCCGTGACTCTGTCTCCTTCAGCCGTCTTCCCTGCACTCCACCGGACTTGACTTTTGTCCCTTCAGTGCTGTCGTCAGTGCAAACTGGAAAGGGAGAGAAACAATTTACACACAGAGTCTATTACTATTTGAAGATTTTATTTCAGTAGGTACTTTTTGTTTCCTCAAACTATTCAAGTTCCATCCAAACCTTTGATGTTATGTTACCTTCTTCAGTTTTAGAGGTTGCTCTCCTCGTCCTCCTCGTTCTCCCTGCAGGTGCCTCTTCCACAGATTTCTGTGGTACAAAAGGAAATCATTTGATTTTAATTTAAAAAAAATAAAAAGTTGGTTGCATGCAATCAGCCCCCCCCCCCCCCCCGACAGTGAGAGGTTTCCTCCCACTTCCTGTTTATATAGAAACATTACAGTGATCACACAGCCTGCTTTGCCCTTAAAGTAAAACGCTGCATCTCCGCCACCGAGATGTAAACAAATCTAGATCTACAAAGTTAAATCATAACCAGCACAGAAATACACAACCTTTTCCTGCGGCAAGTCAACAGCACTGACGGTGTTGCAGTCTGGACTGGGGACACCCTGAGGCGTAGCCCCCGGCGAGGCTGCTGGTCCGAGGATGAGTTGCGTTGTTCCCGTCGTTTCAGAGACAGCCGTGGACGGCGAAGCGACGACTTCGCTGGCGCTGACTCTGCCAATAATCTCCACCGGGGCTGCTGCAGGATTTGGGACTGTAGCATATACAGCAGGGGGGCTGCCAACTGCTTCAGAGCTTCCCGTTGAAACTGGAGGAGGGTCTGAAGTGGACTCCGTCGCAGCATCCAGAGGCGCAGCGGTGCTGGTGGAGTCCGACAACACTGGTGCTCCTGCGTCAAACACAGAGGGACATAATGTCACATCAACCTCATTTCAGGTGTAATGCGTTTAAATTAACTGGCACACACAGAAAACAACGTCACTGTGATCGTCAACGTATGTCAAACAACGAGGAGCAAATATTCCAAAGATTCACCTGCTCCACGTTCTAAATTTGGACTTGCTGCATTTCTCTGTCGAGTATCATTACAAATAAAATACCTTTGGATTTGGGGCTTTAGGTCTATCTTATGGGTATTTTCCCCATTTTTAAATCGATGATGTACTTAATTGTTGGTTGCAGTCAACAGCCTCTACTGACAGCATCCCATCTGGGGTCAACCCAACCCTAACCCTCCATCCCAGCTCACAGCTGATGTTGTTAAACTCAGCCCAGCTGACTCCTGTGGTCGTCATAGTGACGGATCTGGCCCCCCACCCACCTATCAGCGAGCCGCCCCGCTCCAGGGTCGGGCCTCCCTCCGCCTGGCTGCCGCCTTCGCTGATGCTCGTCAGGTCCTTCTGCAGCTGCTCCACCTCTCTGCCCAGCTGACCCACTCTGGCCCCCAGCTGCTGCTCCAGCTGCCCGGCCTTCCGCTGCGCAGCGTCCTCCAGCTGCTGCACCGTGGCCCGCAGCGCCTCGTTCTCCGCGGACAGCTGCGAGGAGAAAACCGCGAACACTTTGTGGATCTGAGCCACCAGACACTTCTCGATCTCCCGGACGTCGCCGAACGCCGCCTCTTCCCACGCCGCGCTCGGGCCACCTTTCGCCCAGGCGTCCCGGAAAACAGACAGCGTCGCCTGGATGGCGACTTCCACGATCGACGCCACCTCGCCGCCAAAGCTCGCCTCCATCTTTCCCCCTGTTCCGTCAGGTTTAAGCCTCAGTCCACTGCGCGGCGGCCATTTTTTTTAAGCTCAAGTGGCAACTTACTTCACAGCCAGCTGGACTCTAAGCACAACAACTGTCCGCCTTCCGTGTAACAGTAACGCTGGCTGTCCTACGGCGGCCTGTGCGTTCCACAAAACGTTCCGCGTTGCATATCCGCTTCCGGTGTCACGTTTCAAGATAAAAGCTCCAACCACCCAACTCACGTCAACGCTACATGCCGGTAATAACCGCGACAGTGTCGAGAAATAAATGACACAATCACCCGTAAAGTATGTTTTCGAGAGTAAACAACTAGTTATAGATATTCATGTATTGTCATGTCAGTTCTGTACACGTGTAGTAGTAGTAGTAGTAGTACTAGTACTGTGTTTCAAGGCTGGAGGAGGAGACGAGCTTTAAAACATAAATACTCTGAAAAGTAATTTGTGCCTGATGTAGTTTGTGTGACAAAGGGTTAAATGACCTCGCTTAAAAATCTTAAACGTTACATCGTCTTACACTCCTTCATGCTGGTATGAACATGGAAATTAAAGCCAGATAAACCCAGGATGTGAGGTTTCCCTTTGATCCACTGTACAATCCCTCACAATTTAAACTTCCATGTGCTCCCAGTATCCTTAAAGGGCACAGGTCGGAATAGTTCAGTTACTTTATAGGCATCCAGTCTATTTATGGTGGCATCGTGGATACAAGTATAAGCCTGGGTGTCTATATACTCAAAACATTTTCTAAGTGCAGTTTTGCAGAATTCACTTTATTATAAACGTAGCAACCTTTTTGTGGATCGATTGTCATCCTAGAATAGTAAAGAGGAACTCATCCTCGGTGAACTTTAGTCCTACTAAACCTCGGCAAAGGACAAACTACGGATATTATGGAGGGATTTTTTTTTTTTAACTCCACCCTCAGATTCAGCTAGAACCCTCTCCACCAGCAAACTAAATAAATAGCCCTTTTACATTCATTGTGAAACCTCGAGGGAATGAAAAGGGTTATTTAAAAAGAGATTCAACTGGTTCTCACTGTGCAGCGGGCGCGGCGGGCCG
>JAVQJF010064266.1:0-12655 GCA_036023855.1 Gadopsis marmoratus | reverse complement strand
ACTGTTTTTTATTGTGTTAAGCACTTTGTGCATTTCATATCTTTGTTGTAAAGCACTTTGAACTGCATTTCTTGTATGAAAGGTGCTATATAAATAAAGTTTATTATTATTATTATTATATTTGAAACAACACATTTTTGACTTTCATCAGTGAAGCATTAATTAATGAATGTCCACATGTGCCCTTTATTGGGTTAGCATATGTCTAATATTGTGAAATTGAGTATTTCCCAGGGTGGTGTAGTCAGGCTATATCTTTAAATCTTACAATAAGACGTCCACTCCCACCATATGTAAGGTGCACACCTTTTTAAACCCTGATGATGAATTAAGTTCAAATATGTGCATGTGATAAAGTATGCATATGCGTGATTAAGCCCATGGGCCATGGCATCAAAATCTCACTCCAGCCAGGTACCCAAAGTTGGAAACCCTGCCATTTCTGCATTAACTCCACAGAGACCCAAGTGTTTCAAGTTAAAGAAATATAGCTGTTATGTATAATTAATACTCCTATGGATACAGGAAAATATACAGAATGGGTGACAAATGAAAGGTAAACTAACATGAAGTGTCTTAGTATGAAGTAAGACCACCACGAGCCTCCAGAACAGCTTCAGTTCACCTTGCCAATGCAGTGGACCTCTATTGGAGAGATGAAGACCATTCTCCACAAGATATTTCCTCATTTATATATTATTCAGGTAATCTCACTGAGATCAAGATCACTTTTGCAAGAGGCCTCAGTACAGCAGATAAAGAAAAACTAACCATACCAGACAAAAGGACATACAGCATCAGAGACAGTCAGACATTTCTCAACAGACTTGGTAAAGTTTATATTGTATAATTTTATCTTATAGCGAGAGCATCATCTTACACACTGGTCCAAAATCTTTCATAGGTGTGAAACTGAATTGAGATCTGGTGTCTGCATTTCTTTCTCCACTCATGTTTTCAGGGTTTTCCCCTTTGATTTGTCCCCCACATATACAGAACCATGAAATTGTGAGATAATCCAGTATTTTCTCAGCTCATCATCATAAAATGTTTCTATTAACATCCATTTTCTTCAATTTCAGAATTCTACTTTCATCAGAAAGTTTGACTGCAGCCACATGGCCCGATTGATTGGCAAGTCATCAGTATGACCAGAGTGCTATAATTTAACACCTGTGACTAAACAAAAATTGCATCGTAAAAGACTATTGTAGGACAGTAATTAAACTGGTCCAGCTAAGTCAGTCCTGCTGGGATGCCTCTAGTGGTTCATGTAGATTTAGATGAGGCCTGATGTGAATTAGGCCTCTCCAGAAACGGTTCGCTTGTGCAAAACCATTGCTTTCCTAGTGAAAGTTCAGTGTTTTAAACATTTGACCACCATCAATTTTAATGCCAAGCAGTTACTCATCTGTCCAATATGGGTAAGGACTTTAGCGTAGCAGCACATGGCAGTGTCATTGTGATTCTCATTCAACCACTGAGACAAATATTTGATCAGTTGCTTTGACATTTGGTACAGACATCCATTATGTCTGGAGATTTAATCTTTCCTATCCCAACTCCTTTAGCACTACCAGGAAGTCAGTGTTTTAGTTTCCAGGGAAGTGTCTCCAGATTGACTTTCAATAAAAGGAATCACAATTAATCTTATGCTTTGGTGATCAGACTTTCCTCTAGTGGCTCCAGCTTGACATTTTTAGTTGAGTGAGATGTCTCAACTATTGTAGGTTACCATAAACTTGTACCAAGTCTGTTTACAGGTGTTGGGGATACTTATAAATGGGAACAAAGTTGTTCCAAGAAACTGCGTGAAGTATGACAAAATGCTTAACGATGTTACTTCTATTGTAATGTAGGTACCAGGTGTCAATACATGAAAGAATCACCAGTTCTGTGACATCCACTTGGATTTTTAAGAAAACGTGAAAATCGCCATCATGATCACAATGACATGGGAGTTGTAGTACTCTTATGTCCAAATATTAGCATAGAGACTGTTTAGCTCACAGCTGAGTGCCTCAGAGTCACTAGCATTGCCATGTACATATTGATTAATGCTCCAAGCATAAAATAACCACCGTTGTAGACAGTTGAAGGCAACAGATGTCTAAAGCAAGACCACCATCTGTAATAGCATGAAATCAAGATGACGTACCCCAACTTCACTGCTCATCTTTTATTTAGGCACATCGAAAATAGGGCCACTTCCAAAGTAGCCTGTTAGTGCAACAATTTGGCAAAGTGTTCAACACCATACCCACCACCAAGAACACAATCCTCCTTCCTCCGCTTCACATTGACACACGTCGCAAGATGAGACTGAATGCATAGGAGCCCAGTGTCACGCAAACTGCAGATAGAGTCATTTCATCTGATAAACCAGCCATTCATTCATTAGTTGTGAAACATCTGGTCAGTCATCCAAAGCCATTCAGAAAACAAGGCACAAATTCATAACATTGCATTTAGAGTTCTCACTGAACTCCATGACCTGTGGCAGGTGATGTGCTACAGGATGATTGACAGCAAGACGACATGTTATCAAGGCCCAGTTTTACTAGTGTTACAGGGAGTGCTACCATCATGAACTACACCTTCATGGAGAAAAGTACATTTGGATTATGTCAAGCAGTCACAATTCCCATTTCAAATGCAGATAATGGCTGTGGGTACATGTCATACCATTTGGCCACTGACACGCCTTGTTATGAATGGGCTTTATGGTGGAAAAAAAAGAAAGAAAAGGGCTCTGGCATGCAGCCTGACCAAAATACTGAAATGTCAATTTCACCATTTATTACGAAGCAGACAGTCCACACAGAAGAGGGCCGTTTGTTTGACAACAGTTCAATCCTGGTACAGCAGAAAGCCAGAAAAGGTGCTGTACTTCCAGGTGCTGCCATAGATGGCACCCCGATGCAACCGGAGCCACACCTGGTCTCCTTGAAATAGCGGCAGGATAGCATGGTTGCTGGCTGTCTCATGATCTGGGGCTCCGTCGTTGGCATACGCCGACACCATCACCTCCTCATTGCGCATGAGGTTAATGTAGAGTGGCACGTTAATGGCGAGCTTCAGGATGTGAAAAATGAAGACGTAGGTTCCATTGACAGGGCAGGTGAAGCGGCCGATGTGTGTGTCATACATCTCCCCCAGGTTGCTGTGCAGCTGGTCGAACACGATGGGCTGGTCCAGGTTGCCCGGGGCGAAGTTGGCGGTGCGAGAGGCGGTGAAAGCCACTCGCAGTGGCTGGGAGAGTGGGTAGAGTTGCATGGGAAGCAGGGCTGTGTGATGGTGGCCGTGTGGAGTGAGAGGAACCTCCACGGTGGAGACCGACAGAGAATCCCCATGACCTGAGTCCACAAGTGTAAAGGCTCCCTCCCGGTCAGGGCTGCTCACTTGGGAAGAATCACTCCAGGCTGCTGAAGAGTCGAGGAGAAAACCAAAAAAAAAAACCAAACAAACCCCAACCACACGTCAACGGTGCAATGACACTAAAGCAGTAATTCTGTCCAGTTGAATGAGACTTGTAGTTTTCCTTATGAATCCTTTTAGTTTGAGCAGCTACAAACACTAATCTTATGCGGTTGCTGAACAAAACCACACTGATCTATGAAGTTGCTACAAGCTAGGTAGAAAATGAGTCAAGGACTGATCAGACTACCAACCGCATATGTTACCCTCTTGATATTTGGGTAGATGGGCGCTTCTTGGATTACTTTCTCACTCTTGCCCTGGATATGTCTAACTAATGATTAGAGAGAACCATCCTGGCTTTTAGTAATAAATTTTGGTTTTTTTGAATTTTTGTGTGAAAAGAAAAAAGGGAAAGCTGCAACAAGCTTACCAATGCACCCGATTTGGACCAGAGTGAACAAACATACATTTTTGGCTTTAGAAAGCAATGACATGCAAGAGCCAGAGACTGCTACTGCCACTGACTGCTTTAAGTCTCTTAAAATAATCTTCAAACTGAAGAACGTTTGATTCAATGTGTTTAACTGTCATTCTTTGTAGAAATGCATCATTGGCATCAACTTCTCTTCTGACAAATAGATGCTGACTTTGAATAGACATAAAAGTAGTTCAAGGTGGCACCTGAGGCTTTTAGGGCACTGAGCCATGAGTGAAACTCATGGAACTTCAGTTTCACATTTGTAAATGCACCAAAATTCTGCTTAATACACATTACAACTAGGTTTGATGACCAAATGTTGCAAATGCAACACAGTCCAGTAGAAACATCAATGAGATTTCACTTTATGAACATTGGCTGATGACATCCTGATTACATCAGAAGTCTCTCCTGGGCTGGTGCCTCCTGAATGAGGGTCCACTCATCTCTCACCTGGCTGATGTGCCTGCATATGCCATCTAACCTCTGAAGACCAGCCAAGCGGCAGCATTCTGGATGAGCTGCAACCCACCCAAGCTGTCCCACATTACCCACTCCTCCACAGGCTGCTCAAATCCAATTCAAAATAATGGTACTTGCCTGCCGTGCTGCAACTGGCTCAGGTCCAACCTATGTTCAGGACATGGGAAAACCATACACCCCAGACCATCCACTACACTCTGCTACTGCCAATCAGCTCGTTACTCCCTCACTACAAGGGGAAGCCAGGTACCGCGTAACAAAATCACAACAGTTTGCAGTCCTGTCCTAGCCCTCCAATGTTGAATCCACTTTGTGTGTAGTGTGATGCACAAAAAAAAACAATGCTTTGGATAAAATGCATCACCCAAATAAATGTAATGACATCAAGCAGTACCCCAGCTACCAGGGCTGGGTATAGAAATTCATTTATGCTTTGGTAAATTCTTCGACATTCAGTTGCCCCAATTTGTTATCCTCCATAAGAAACCATAAGTACCATCAAACTACCAGACACATAAGCAGTGCTAATCAGAGTAGTGGTCAGATCAATAAAATTCTAATACCCCATCCCTTCCAGCAGAAGCTCCTCCCTGAGGGATAGATTACCACTCGGGACTTTAGAGTTAGATCTTGTGTTCTTACCATTTGAGTTATGCCTCGCTCCTCCACGTCTATAGCTGTGTTGGTATCCAGAGTCCTGAGAAAATACCATAGAGGAACTATAAAAACATATACAGACAGAGCAGCAAGTCAGCACTGGACTTGAACAAAGAGCTGTGTGCAAGCATACGGATTTCTTTGCTTGTTAGCGGCATGACCCGTTAGCATGCTGCAACCAACCAAAACATATCATGCAAAGAAACATGACGAATTAGTATTTTACTAATAGCATTGTTTCTCCAGTTGTTATGGTCCAAAACAAGTTTTACAATATTTCTGCTCAATTACATCTTGGACCTTATTTTTGTGGTTTTGGCCATCATTAACAGTTATGATAACCTTGTACTGACCAAAATACATGTCAATGATCAGACAGGTTATAACAAGTTTAGATAGATTATCTAGAACCACTTTGTTTGGGGTAACTGAGCAAAGCGAGCACAATAACAGTCAGTTGGCGCAAAGGGTCAGTCTGTAAATGGTGATGTTTACAACGGGAGAGGTTGGTATTAATTTTACCGTTTACCTTAATTTTCTCTTTCACATTTGGCTAACCTGGGTCTCATCGCTTCTTTTCCATGTGCTTTCCTACTATTTAGTATGGAACTTTCAGGGACATCGCGTCACAATCCTGATCTCAGCAATTCATTTAGTGAGTATAAGGTGATTACAGATTTAAATTGGCCAAAACTACGAAAATAGAGATGCCAGTTTTAATACACCAGAAACATGGAATTTAAAGCATCTGATAGTGATACCCTCAGCTCATGGGTTTTTTGTCCTCTGATCAACAGAATCCCAAACCAGATCAGCCATTACATTAGCTCATTCTTGTTAACCTCTGGGTATATTTCAAACAGTCCCAGGTTCAATACGTAATGAACCACTAAAGACATTAGCTTACAGATTCAAACTTTTCCTAGCTCATCTTCAAAAGGAGCTCTATAAAAACATTTGTGTGTCCCCCAGAATGGAATTAGCTGTGAGGAAATTTCGGCATAGTGACCACAGTAATGGACATCCCAGATAAATGTCCAGTTCCCTGGGCATGACCCAGAAACTACTTCCAAAAACAGCCAACTCCAATGTCGGACAACTGTATGTTTGACATAATCCATAATAGTTATAACAAAACCCAGCTTCATACACTAGTTACAGAACTTCCCCAGAGAAACAAAGGACACTACATGGAGTATAAAATGGAATTACTCACTCGAACCGCATAGAGGAGAGGGCCAGAGTCCCTGAAATGAGTCGGGGGGATGTAGGCTCCTCCTGGGGAGTAGAAATCAGTGTTTAGCTTCAGAAAGAATTTCAGCCCAATCTTTAGCCAAGATGTGGCTAGACGCATAACACCCGATCCTAAACCGATGTCTAGCAAAAAGAGGGAAATGTAGGGGTGAAAGCCCAGAAAAGAGGAGAAGAGCTGAGGATAGATACCTCGATGCCAACCAGAAGAGCGAAAGGTTTGAGCCAGTCCCTTGCCACCACGTGCCATACCTCTCGCAGATCCTCTGTTGTAGTACGACTGGCTGGGTCGACCAATGCTTCCACCCAACTGGCCAGGAGACAGGAAGATCGGTCCACCATTACCCACCGTATAATCTGACTGGTACACTAGAGAGATGATACAGCAAAATGAGTCTTAAATAGGCTGTTGACTAAACAGCCCATGTGGGTTGCGAGTACAGGAGCAGAGAAATTGTATCTACATACCCGGCTGTGGTTCATCCTCCGAGGGAGCAAACTCTGGTGGAGTTTGGGTACTGGCAGTGTTGTACCTCTGGTCTGCAAAATCTATGGAATCTGGTTTGTAGTTCAGTTCCCCATTCTGAGCTAAGGAGGTATTCACCTTGAAAATCTACAATGAGAAGAAGATAAAGAAAGCTTGCAGAACATGTGCAAGCTCCATTCAGATCTAGATATGATTACGATTGTGTCTGGACAGACCTACGCAACATTGCAAAAATCTGTTTCAAAAAGCAGAAAAACTAGTCCATACATTAGTTACGGCTAGGCTGGACTACTACAACTCCCTATTATCAGGCTGCGCCAATAAGTCCTTTAACCAGTTACGCCTCCAGTGGCCGCCTACGGGCTCGTCTGCATATTAAGACTCCAGTTGAGAGAAAATGCTGCAGCATGTTTACTGACAAGAACCAGGAAAATAGATATTTTCCATCATCATCATCTTCTCTACACTGGCTCCCTGTAAAATCCAGAATACAATTTAAAATGCTTCTCATCTATAAAGCCCTTAATAGTCAGCTGCAACTTAACTGAACAGATCCATATCCCCGAAGTTTAATTCACTTCATGCTATACACTGCTTACAGAGTGTACAAGCAATGCTTTCTTGTTGAGAGAAATGCAACTAGAGCTCACACAGTAACATTGCCTCAGAAGCTCAACACATCTATGATGTGCAAGACATGGGTCATATGACCCAGTGGGGTAGCCAAGATAGCATAAATGCTAACAAGCTTCTCCAACTGTTCATGAGCCTCGCCTTGCATGTTGTTGCAATCCCTCGAATCTATTTTGTGTCTCTTCCCTTGACCTGGGATGCACCAAGTTTCTCCAAGTACCTAATTTACATATCCAAGCATAGTGAGAGAACCAAGATGAGGAGAATGCTTTGCAATACCAAGTGTAAAAGCAAAGGCCCCATGATTGGACATCAAAACACAAGATGTGAATGGGGTCCAAGTGAGGAGCTAACCAATTAGTGAGATACTGCTGTGGTAGGGATTGAATCTACAGACTTGTAGACTTGATGGCATAAAATCCAACAAAGAATGATGCAAAGCATTGGTAAGACTTACTGACTGGATGTTCTGAAACTGTGCAGATGTCAGAGTTTGCCTAGTGGGAGGCGTAGAGAAAGTCTGTGCCTGGGGGGGGGTGGAGGTGCAAGATGCCACCCCAGTACTAGGGGACTGCTTCCCTGAGTCAGTTACTGGCATCTGTAGAACAAAAAAGGTTAAAGTTAGGTTACATTAAAAGCACGTCATATCAGCTTAAGTGTCTTGTCTGTTCACGTGGCCAAGAATGGTCAATTACACGAGGACAGCTCTTTTCCAGACTGACAGAGATGGTCGACTCCCTGCAGTACAGTGGCGGTGAGGGAAACCGCTTTCTTTCAGCCAACTGCAGTGGCTCCTGCAGAGACGAAAACTTTAACCACTTAGAAATGCAAGTTAACTAGGTTTCATCTCTGTCAATGTGCAGCTTCTCACATGAGGTAGGTCCTTTGAGGAAAGCTCCAGGTCACAGGTCTGCAGGCACTGATCCCCATTTGTTAGACTGGTTTTGCGCTCCATCCTGATAGGCAGTGGGGTGGACTGAGTGGGGGATGAGGATGAAGTGATGACAAGTCCAAGTGATTTCAATTCACAACTGACTTGGATAGAAAAGAAAACCGCTTACATGCATTGCTTTGGTCAGGACATCAACTGGGCTTCTAAAGTCTGTGTGAGCTGGTTAATTGGGGGTAAACAAAGCAAAAAGATTAAAGATATTGCACAAGTCAAATTTTCATATGACGTTTAAAGGCTTGAGTGTATTTGTGGTCCATACCCAGTACCTTGGAGGTTTCATATAAACAAACATGTTTAGATTCAGTGCTTCTCATGAAACATACCTTTGAGGTAAACAAGACTAAGAATCTGCAGCCATGCTAGTAGCTCTGAAGCTGTATTTAGCCAGTTACCAAAACAAAGTGCAGCCAAAGCTGATCAGATTGTCAGTTTTGCAGGTAGTCATAAACCAAATTGAGATTTTGATGTGATGCAGGAGGAAGCCAGGGGATCACCAAAGTCGGGATATATCACCTGGGATAAACATGATATCAGTACCAAATTCATGGCACTCCAGCCAATAGCCAGTCAAGATATTTAAAAGCCTCATGGTGGCACTAGAAGATAAAGGCAGACGTTCAAAGTAATTGGGATTCATCATCTGGGGATCACAAATATTTGAGAATTTCATGGCAATTCTAGTGTTCAATTATATATATATACACACACACACACACACATACACACACTAGTGCTGGGAATAGTGTTTAGATTTCACCTCATTGAATCACTTTAAAAGCTGCAGTGATAACCCAATATTCCCACATTTCACTATTACATATAATTTTCAGGGTTTTGATGATGTCACTTGAAATGAACGAAGCCACTTCTCTCACATCAACGTGCTCATAGCTGGGTTGGAAAAGCCAGAGTTAAGAGAACCGATCAGAGTCAAAATCGCTTTGCAATGGTCTTCCTCAGCAGATGGAGAGGTCACCATTTCCATGATAAATGAGTGAACACCAACTGATGAAGACCATGCAATTTAGTTAAAAAGGTCCAGAAAAAGTTAGTAAGTGGACCCTAGCGGGGATCGTCTTATCAAATTGCTACTTGTTCCAAGTTACCCAGAGGAGAGGGGGATCCAGACAGCCGTCTCTTCAGTCTGGGGTGGCCATTAGTGGGGGAGCTCTCACCATCTAGAAGAGAGTCCTGAACAGGGTAGATCATTTTTAAACCTTCAACCAAATACTCAAAACCAGTTTAATCTTGTACTGGGTTGGCAAATGTTTATGTAAAGCGCCAAACTCCACCTGCATGAAACTGAAGGAGCCATGGATCTTTGTCATGAGGTCCTCTAGGTGCTGCTTCCTCAGGATAGGGTCTTTGGGCAAGGCAGATGGAGAGTTGAAAACCTGCACAGGCATATCCATGTGGACTGCCTGCTGGGAATCACAAGAGGATAGTTAAACTGTTTGGAGAGGTCCGTTCATTCTAAACTGCGTTGTACTCACCGGCTTGCCTTGTTGCTCTCCTTTGGCTCGCCCCACTTTTCTCTGGGAAGAATATAATGCAGTCATTATTGTGGAGACCATTTCTGAACAACATCCTGTAGAGTGGCTCACCATTTAAAAAACAAAATAAAAAAGGAGGCAAACAGACCCTGTTGGACAAAAAAAAAATATCCAATTTTAATTTGTTGCTGGACATGTACAGATCTGTGATGTCAGACGATATATGAGCCTGACCAATTTATTAGTGAGGTACGTTTACGCAGTGATTTGGCAAGCTCATCGAGATGTGAAAGCAAGCACAGTTTGAATGTTGTTGCAAGCTCTCTTCATGTGAAGAAATGCATATAACAACAAAAATGTTTTGTGCCAGGAGGAGGCTGCGATGGTAGATTTCACGCCACCTGACCAAGGTGTGGTCATTTGGAACAGGTAGATACACTTAACTTTCATCGTGGTCGACCACATGTATGAACTTCAATCACACAGATGCAGCAACTCAAAAGAACTTTAACTAAATACTCTACTGCAACTACAAATCTTGATGGACGATCCTGTATTCATTTCATACAAAATGAAAATTTAACATTCAGCTGCAGGGCTGAGTACTTTTTAAGAACAAGTGTGAACAGTGAGCAGAGTGCAAAATCTGTATGCGACAGTTAGACAGGCAGTTCAGGATTGATGCAGGCCTCCATTCCATCAGAGTGCAGAGCAAGATTCACCAAAAGCAAAACCTTTTCCCATCTATAGTTCAAGAATGAATTTTTGATGCAGATGTTTGAGGACCTCTTAGTTTTTAAAGCGGTCAGTCACAGTGACTGTCACTTTGTCACTCTCGTGCCAATTAAATCCTCCAGGATGTAAACATGATGCATCTGACTGATGAATGCATACGCTCAGATCAATATAATGAAGTTATTTTTCATTAGATTCTGTACAGACTACATTTGTTAACCTTGGCTAGAAAAAACACCATGCTAAATTGCAAGTGACACGATTACAAAAAAAGAGATGAAAGAACACAGAAGAAGACAAAGCTGTGGTAACTTTCCCTTTAAAAACTGTACCATCTGCAAGTGTCTTTTACACCTGCCTGGAACCACTAGACGTAGCCAAAGTCAGAAACTGACTACACCCCTAATCCTCCAGACAGTGGTTTAAATTGAATTTAGTGTGCAAGCTTAAATCATGAACACTATACTACAATAGAGTTTTATTTGTTATTGCCACAATAAATTGCCCAAGTTTGATGATACCTCACCTGTTTGCAGTCAGGAGATGGTTTCTTGGTGGTGACCGGGACTTTGGGGATGAAAGTGGCAGCACCTCTCCATGGTTTGTGGACTGCGGCATGGGGTAAAGCGGGTCCGTCCGAGAACTCCATATCCCAGCGGTCTGGAGGCTCCTGCTCCTTCATGGCCTGGAAGTCCTCCTTCCAGTTCTGAGTGGGAGGAGTCTCCCACTCAGGAGTCAGGTACAGTCTGTTGATAAACTGCCATATCACCAATAGAGCATCAGTGGATCCTGGCGCATGCTTACAGTCACACACGCACACACACGCATGCACACACAGCACTGAAGTAAAGCTTTAGAAATGAATTGATAATCTTACCTCCTTATTAACTTCTTTTGGTTTTGACGTGGCTGACAGGTGCAAAAAAAAAAACCCCATTTCAATTCACCATATACAGACAAGGCAAAGTGTACACTGTAGCTCAGTAGTAAATTAAACATACAGTGTGGCAAGAAAGTATTTAGTCAGCCATTAGTTGTGCAGGTTCTCCCACTTAAAGATGAGAGAGGCCTGTAATTTTCATCATAGCTATACCTCAACTATGAGACAAAATGATAAAAAAATATCCAGAAAAATCACATTGTCTGATTTTTAAATAATTTATCTGCAAGTTATGGTGGAAAATAAGCATTTGGTCAATAACAAAAGTTAATCTCAATACTTTTTTATATACCCTTTGTTGGCAATGACAGAGGTCAAACGTTTTCTGCAAGTCTTCACAAGGTTTTCACACACTGTTGCTGGTATTTTGGCCCATTCCTCAAAATCTCACGCTACATGGCCCCATTCATTCTTTCCTTTACACAGATCAGTTGTCCTGGTCCCTTTGCAGAAAACAGCCCCAAAGCATGAGGTTTCCACCCCCATGCTTCACAGTAGGTATGGTGTTCTTTGGATGCAACTCAGCATTCTTTCTCCTCCAAAAAGTTCTATTTTGGTTTCATCTGACCATATGACATTCTCCCAATCCTCTTCTGGATCATCCAAATGCTCTCTAGCAAACTTCAGACGGGCCTGGACATGTACTGGCTTAAGCAGGGGGACACGTCTGGCACTGCAGGATTTGAGTCCCTGGCGGCGTAGTCTGTTACTGATGGTAGCCTTTGTTACTTTGGTCCCAGCTCTCTGCAGGTCATTCACTAGGTTCCCCCGTGTGGTTCTGGGATTTTTGCTCACCGTTCTCGTGATCATTTTACCGAGGACTTTACCAATGAATTCATTGAAAATCCTATAATGTGATTTCCTGGCTTCTTTCCCCCCATTCTGTCTCTCATAGTTGAAGTGTACCTATGATGAAAATTACAGGCCTCTCTCATCCTTTTTAAGTGGGAGAACTTGCACAATTGGTGGATGACTAAATACTTTTTTGCCCCACTGTAGATATGCTCGACTATTTTCACAAAGTTTGAGTGTTTTCTCATGTAATTTTTCTGATCATCTTGTTTTCAGATTTGTGTGCACTGCAATGAAAAGTGGAAGTGAAGGTGGTCCATACCTGGCTGAGGTG
>JAVQJF010064265.1:0-18966 GCA_036023855.1 Gadopsis marmoratus | reverse complement strand
TGGGTCTGTAGATATAGAGTTGGCTTGGACTTGCTCTATATTTACAAGTGCTATGAGATAACTTTGTTATGATATAGCGCTATATAAATAAAATTTGATTTGATTTGATTTGATTTGATCTCTCCTGTATTGTGACCAGATGTCCCAGTTAAATCAGGACAGTCTGAATTTTAAGCTTTATTGTTATTGCTTAACCTCCTGCCCCCTGCTGAGCAGAACTATGTTTAAGGGGTTCTATAGTCTATTTGTTGAGAGTTAGTCTATCTGAAAAAAAGTAAAAAGAAAATTCCTCTCTCTTGTCCAGGTTGCCAGTTTTCCCTTCAAGGGAAACACCAGCTTCTTAATCATCATGCCCTTGCTGGGCAGAGGAAACGTGTCATCCGTGCTTCCCAAACTGAACATCTCCGACCTTTACAGACGTCTACCTCAGGAGAAAACAATACAGGTCAACCTACCCAAGGTGAAGCTGCAGTACCGCCAGGAGCTGCAGGAAGTATTGACCAACATGGGTGAGAATATTACGTCACTAAGACAGAGGGGATGTCTGGAAGGAACAACATAGATTACGTGGTGGTGAGCAGCTAAAGTGCAATACACACCGGTGACCCTGGAACACACTGGACAGATTATACAGACAGTAGAAGTGGCCAATTTATTTAGTGGCCTGAATCTGCCAATCTGGGGAGTGAATGTGATAAAACATGATGTGGTCCATCAGTCAGTAACTGCCCTCCTTTTCTTTCTCTTTGGTTCTCTCTATCAGGCCTCGGCTCTCTGTTTTCAGGTCCTGACCTTTCTGGGATTTCCGACCACCCTCTTCGGGTGACGGGTGTCCGCCACGCCAGCACCGTCGAACTCAGCGAGGATGGCGTGGAGGCGTCCGCCACCACTGTTGTAACCTCCATGCGCTCCGTCTCCCTCTTCTCTGTCAACTCCCCCTTCCTCTTCACCCTTGTCGATGACGCTTCCCTGACCCCCCTCTTCATGGGCATTGTCACGAACCCCGCCCCCGGCAACGACCCCATGCTCAACGACGATCCCCACGGCAACAGCACTATGGGCGACCAACCTGTGTCGGAGGATGACAGGAAAAAAAGAATAATAAATAGCAAACACAGCAACAGGTCCTGTAGCGAGACAGAGCCAGCAGAGGGCAGCAGCATGCATTCATGTAGTGCCCCCACTGGTGAGAGGGAGCAGCTGCAGCATGTAAATAGTCTAGAAGACAGCGACGGGAAGAAGAAATAACAAGATAAAACCTGCTCCAAGCCACACGACTGTGTTCCTGCCGGAAGTTTCAAATCTTACTTGTTAAAGGAATAGTATGAGATTTTTGGAAACATACTTCTTGGAGTTACATTGATTCCACTCTCATGTTTGTCAAGTAAATATGAAGCTGCAACCGGCTAGCGTAGCTTAGCTTAGCTTAGCATAAAGGCTGGAAATGGAATAACAGCTAACCTGGCTCTGTCCAAAACAAAATCTGCCTTCCAGCTCCTCTAAAGTTCCCTGATTACCATGATAAATAAACCAAAGTGTGAAAACAACAAGTTGGTTTCTATGTGCAGAACCTGCAGAACCTTTTCTTGTTTGAGCACAGCGACTCCCTGGAGTCCTGTCATTGTGAGGTTGACAGGCGACTAGCAGAGACAGACATGAGTGGTATCGATCGTCGCATCTAACTCTGTAAAAATCAACTGTTTCATACAAAAAACAACAATATTCCAACAAGTTGTGCATTATGATGTTAAAAATCTTTTTTCTTTGCAGCTGTTTGATCTACAATGTGATGGTTTTAATTTCATATTCAGTCACTGAAAATAAAATGTGTGGTGTTGTGGGAAAAATATTCTTTTGCTTTGTACTTATTTACTTTTTTTTTTTGGAGGAAGTTAACTTTTAAAGTGGATTCACTTGGAGAAAAAAGAATCCAGCATTTCCCCAAAATTGCAGCTCTTCTCCAGAGTGACAGTAAAACAAAACATTAAGTTTCAGTCCTTCATGGTTCCAGCTTTACACACTGAACACACTCCAACCCCCGAACCGTGGCCTTAGCTTCCTACCTACAACCTAAACCCTTCTCATTGGTGGAGCCTGTAGGAGCCAGTAATAGTGCAGCTGGGAGCTTTTCATGGCTTCTTTATTTTTTATCAAGGAGCACTGGGGTCCTGGTGGCCCCAGCAGTTGTTTGGAGGTCTTTGGCATCTCTGGTTCCAGTGATGTATGAGGTGGTCCCAGGGTTGTTTTGGGTGATATGTTTAGGGGGTTCCAGAGGTGGTTTCTGGGGTTCTAAGAGGTGAATGTATTAAAGGTTCTTGTGTGGATTTTTTAAAGAATTTCCAGGGGACCTTGAATGAGGTGGCGGATAAGAATTCCCAGGTCCTTGAGACTGTAGGGCCTCATCAGTTTGCTGTAATATAATTTCAATATATAAAAGACGCCTGAGATCATTTTGCTATCTCAGTTTAATGTTTAATCAAACTAAATATTGCAACATGGGATTAAAAAACATCAAAAGGCGGGACATGGGAACTCATGACGGTCAGTTCGGTCCAGAACAAGTACAGTTACACCTCAAACCCTTTCAGTTTGTTCTGAACTAAAGAGCCTCTGATGTCTCGTCTTCTGTCTTCGGCTGTGAACTTTCCTTCATCTGCAGCCAGCTGTTTGTCCGCTGCCGGCGCGGCCCCGACAGCGGGGACGCGCCGCTGGGCGTCAGCTGGACGCGTCTCATCGTCAGAGACTCTGAGCGACGACGAGGAGAAGAGGCGAGGTGAGTGCGCTCTTATGGGCTGCGGTGCGCACTTTGCGCTTTTCACGTCTTGGTGTCATCGCAGTAGTTTGCGCCAATAAATGGAAATCAGTTGTCTGACGGTGTCTGACGGTGTCTGGGCTGCAGCTGTTACCAACATGGAGCAGTGAGACACTTTGTAATTTAAGGGCAGATTAATGGTCGTTTTAACTGAGTCAACTCAGGTTTCAGCTGCAACAGATTATATAACTTCTGGCTCAACGCGGATTTACTCGAATTAAACAAACGTTAATCATTAGATTCGATGGTGTTTCTTGTTCCTCACCAAGACAATTCTCATCTGAAGAACAAATGAAAGCATCAAAGTCCAGGTGCTGGTTTTGAGACTTCATCAGTTTAGAGGTTATCTGAGGTCGGAAAGGCTTCGGTGCCAAGAACATTTTCCACAGTTCTGTGGAAAATGTTCGTTGTTGGACCTCGAAAAACCCCCAGATGTGATATTAGAATATAAGAAATGCACATGTTCTAAATGCACCACTCATTAAATAACTGATCTCATCATTTGAATCAGAAAGAAACTGCAGCGTTTTGCATCAGGCACAGTGTGTGTGTGTGTGTGTGTGTGTGTGTGTGTGTGTGTGTGTGTGTGTGTGTGTGTGTGTGTGTGGTCTGAGGTTCAGATTTTGTTTTTGTGAAACCACGGCAACAAGGTCCAGATGTGTGCAGAAGAACAAAAGAGACACTGTGTGTTTGACCCCTGTAGTCTGTGCAGCTGCTGTTGCACCGACTTTAACTGTAACACAGAACTGAGGAGGTTTTGGACACAGTGAGAGTTTGTATGTGAGTTTCAGCTGGTGGTATCATTTTGTGACGTTTCCCTGCAATTATCCAAATCACCGCTTTGATATGACTCCGACCGGCGTCACTGTGTCTAAATCTGAAAAGGTTCTGCAAACACAGGACGTTTCTCTTAAGATCATAGTGTTTTGGATCATTTGATCTCTTTTCCGTCACCGTCAGCAGCAGTTTCCCTCCATCAGCTTTTCTTGCCCAGTGGATCTGGTTTAATTAGTCTTTGCCTCTTAAGGTGAAATTAGGTGCTGTTGCGTTGATGCAGCAGCTATATTACTATTATATAATATAATATATCACCAATAGGGCAGGGTATGGAATTCCAGTACTTCTTTGGTACGGACTGAAATGTGTAACAAAACACAGTCAAGTAATCAAATATCCGGTCAGATTCTTAATCTGATATCTGATTATCAGATTTTTCCTGATTTGAATCAGCAAACGTTTCTAACTTTAAAAGGTGAAATTCCAGAGAATCATCAGCTGAATCTTCACGGAGCTTTAAAGCGAGTTTCTGCTCCTTGTTAGTCTGTTCTGGTTCCCTCTCAGCCTATCAGAGCGTCGCTTTCAGAGAAGAATCTGGCGTCCAGCAGCTGCTCAGCAGACAGCAGAGACGAGCTGGAGAACCCAGAGGAGCTAACAGAGACTTACACTCATCGTGTGGAAATAAGCAGCTGTTTGCTACGTATAAAGATAGTAAAAAGATTAGAACATGTTCGTATAACTCGGCAAAATGTTTGATGTGTACAGGAAGCCGGGTGTCCTGCCGGCGAACGTTGGAATTGTTGCTGAGTGTTTAAAGGTCTTGGCGTCACAGCTCTCCTCTGTTCCTGTGTTTGTCTTCCAGGATGAAGCGAACAACTTTCCTGCTGGTGTTTGGAGTCGTCCTGAGCTTCTGTCAGGCTCAGGTATCCACATCACCTGTTTTAATGTTACGTACGTCTGCTGTTATTTTGCAGCAACAAATCTCATGTCAGATGTCTGTCTACGTCTCTTTCTGTCGCCGTGGTAAAACCTTTGATACGTCAGCAGGTCTCCTGACTGTTGTCTTCACTGATGTCTTCCAGTGGGAGACGGGAGGCGAGGAGACGGGTGGGGAGGAGGACCACGTGGAGCTCTTCACCACGCCGATGACTAAGATGGGTGCCGCCACCTCGGACTTCGGCTACAACCTGTTCCACGCTCTGGCGAGTCGCGAAGCTGCAGCCAACGTGTTCCTGGCCCCCATCAGTGTGTCGGCGGTGCTGACTCAGCTCTCCATGGGTGAACACACAAACACACTACAAACTGAATCCAAACGGGTGCTCTGGCTTTGGCCGCCATGGTGTGTACAGGCCTGCCGCCCAAACAGCAGTGTTCAGCTTCTGTTCTCTTTCCATACCTGCCCTTTTCTCCTCTGTGTAGTGAGCCGGTTTAAAGTGCAGATTAACAGTTCAGCGGGAGATTAGAGACACAGCTCAGTCCAGGCCCGATGGCAAGCGAGCTGTTCCCAGCTAAACATTTAAAATGTAACAGTAATATTTAGACATTAGTTCACCAGTCTGCCTGAGCCAGGAAACAGACAGAAGATCATGACATGGAAGAAGGAATCAACCAACTCACTTACCATGAACCCGTCTGTCCCTTAGGAGGGTCTGAGCGTGCTCAAAGGCAGCTGTTCAGGGCTCTGAGGTACCACACCCTGCAGGACCCGCAGCTCCACAACACCCTGAAAGCCCTGCTCGCCTCGGTCAGGACAGCCGGGAAAGGCCTGAGCATCGCCGCACGCATCTACATGGCACGACGTGAGTTCATGTGGACAACTGGACCTAAACATCAGGGATCAGGGATCTTTTCACATATTCGTTTTTATCAAACTAAAAAAATGGCTGCTTAAGTAACAAATTCAAGTTTTCTGCAATGGAAAGCTTCAAACTTAAATAGTGAACAATAAACCGACACTGTTAGAAGTGACAGGAAACCGTAGGAATCACAGTCAGCAGGGGAACTAAATACAGTTTGAAACATGTTCACAGAAGTGAGAAACTTAAAGAGGTCAACTTGTGGATAAAAACATTACAGCTGATGTTCTCATCTGAACTCCAGATCCAGAACTTTCTGTATGTGAGAGCTGCTCCAGCTCAGAAAGACCTGAGGGCTTCGACATGATTGTCAGGTGTTCTGACAGGTGTTGGGGACAGATGTTTCAGAGCTGAGACGCTCTTTGTTTGAAGCATACCTCAGTAGTATTAAGACACTGGTTTGGGAACAGAAACATTGTGGGTTGGAATCCTTAATATATGAGTTACTTCCTTTAATATATGTTTTTTATCTGGTATTCCCAACAGTACCAAACCAAAGGTATCAGAGTAAAAATGTCTACATCAGTATCAAACCAAAACTTCTCATGTTTCCATGATGTGACATCTGAACTGTTCTCAGGACTCCGTCTGAAGCAGGAGTTCTTCCTTCTGGTGGAGCAGCAGTATGGAGTTCGGCCCAAGGCACTGCTGGGAGGAAACAAAGATCTTAAAGAAATCAATGACTGGGTGGCTCTGGAGACGGGCGGGATGGTCCAGCACCTCCTGGCCAACTCCCTCCCCCGAAACTCTGGAGTGAACACTGTGAGTGCCGCCTACTTTAAAGGTACGTAAAACGTCCACCAATCTTCTGACTGTCAAACATTCCAGTAGGTTTGAAAGGAAAGTTCACTGGTTTGAACGTCGTAGCGCTGCATCTGTTTCTTTACACGCTCAGCTTTACTACAAGTTCAGTATCCAGCTGATGATGCACGAACACCAGTAATGACACAGTTTCCCGTCTGTAAACAGGGAAGTGGGTGACGCGGTTCGGACAGACTGGAGCAATGGAGAACTTCCAAGTGGACGGTGGGGAAGCTGTTCGCATTCCCATGATGCAACAGGATAACTACCCGGTGAAGATGGGTGCCGACTCAGATTTGAGCTGCACAGTGAGTGTTTCAACTCTGACACATCAGTTTGTGACCTTGAAACTACAACAAAATGAAATAAAATTGGTTTAAGCTTTCATCCATTATCTATATCTGCTGATGCGTCGAGGGTCGCTGAGGGCTGGAGCCGATCCCAGCTGGCCGAGAGGTGTGGTTCACCCTGGACAGGACTGACGCACAGACACAAACAACCAGTCAACCTCAAACTTCATTACCCAAAATCCCTGTGTGGCAATCTGGGAACCCATCAGCTATCGTCTGATGACATTTAGCCTCTGGAGGAAACAGCCAATGTTTCAGTGCTTCCAGTGTAGCCATCCATTATCCAGATATCTAGGCCAAGACTTCCTCTCCTGTGCTCTGGTTCTTGTTTATTGTCCGATCAACAATCTCGGAAAGAACGTTTCTGATACCAAAATCTTGTCCCTTACCTACCGATTCTGCATTCATACACAGATGCCTGTTTGTAGAGATGACCTGTGTGGTGACACCACTAACCAGCTTTGAGTAAAGTACTTCCTACCCTCCTCCAGATCGCTCAGATCCAGATGCAGGACGACATCAGCATGTTCATCTTCCTCCCCGATGACGTGACCTCCAACATGACACTGCTGGAGGAGAGTCTGACCGCCGAGTTTGTTCAGGATCTCTCCATGACGCTCCTTCCTGCCCAGGTGTCCCTCACTCTGCCCACGCTGAGGCTCAGCTACTCCACAGACCTGGTGCCGCTGCTCAGTGATCTGGGTGAGTCCAACACTTGTTCACTGTAACAGCCTCTTAAGGCAGGAAGTGATGTCATTGACTGTCTTGATTGTCATCTCACCACATCCTCCCCTCCCCCTTCTTACCCCGCAGGTCTCTCTGATTGGCTAGCGGACCCGGACCTGGAGAAGATCTCGGCTCAGCCCGCCAAGCTCAGCACCGTCTATCACAAGGTTGTCATGGAGACGGTGCCCGAGGGGATCCAATACCCCGGTGCCACTTCAGCGCCGAACCACCTGTCCTACCGAGTGGACCGCCCCTTCCTCTACCTGATCCGGGATGAAGCTTCGGGGGCGCTGCTCTTCATCGGCAGGGTGGTCAACCCCAAGGCCTTGACGATATAACACACACACTCTTAGCAGGTCCTGGGAGGGACTTCAGGTGTGCGCGTTGCGTTTGTGGTGGCAGATATTTGTGAGGATATTTGATTTGATTTTACATGATTCTTTACCTTTTACGCCGACGTCACACTGCGCTCACCAAAGGATATTCATGTAAAAAGAAATAAACATCATAATGAAACAAAACACGTCTCTCTCGTGTCGTCACATTTTGGGTTTTTGTCGCCGCCAGTTGTGCAACTTAAATATGATTTCAGTTTGTTCGAAACTGGTCCGAATTGTCATTAAATCATTAAACTGTTCCTGTTCTCCAGAGGATGAAGCCCAGTTTCTCTTGGAAGAACCTCCATGTTGGATGTTCTTGCAAATGTGTTGCAAATGCCAAACATAGTGTCACGTTTATGTGAAGGCTGTGGGGGTCAGGATGGGAGTGTTTCAGTTTCGACAGAGTGAACTCAGACTCACTTCTCATTTCAGAGTGAAAAATAATGTGGGAATAACTCGATTAAAGTTTCAGTATCAATCTTCTGAATTAACAGATAGCTATGTACGTCAGTGTGTAGACACAGAGTTCCTTCACTTCGTCAGTGGAATCAGAAGCAGCTGCTCTGCTTCACTCTCTGAACTTTACGCCACGTTCTCCAGAACCATTCCTGCAGCAGAACAGTTTGGAACGAGGTGTTTTCCAGGTTGACACTGATGCCAGAAATACTTTCCATACTTCTTTTTTATTACCTTCCTTTACTGAGTGTTAACACAAAGCAACCTACTCGAATGCATCAAGTTCACTGAGCACAAAACAAGAACTCTGCTAAAATGAAACAGAATGAAATCATCAGAATGAGGAAATATCTCAGAGAAATATAAGAATCTGAAGAGACGTGGAGCTGATTTCGTGTGTGTGTGTGTGGTCACACATGTGGTCTTCATTTTCCACGCAGTCAGAGATTCCAGAGGTTTCTGAAAGCCAGCGAGCCGACGGACGGAGAGGAAAGTTTTGCTCTGACTCTGCGGTGGAAGACGTCTTGAGATCCTAAGAAGTAAAAGTACCAATACAGCGATTAAATAAAAAATACGCCACCACTGAAAATGTTACTTATGTAAAAGTATGGAAGTATAAATAGGAAAATGCAATATAAAGGATTCAAAGTAAAAAGTACTCATTGCAGACTCCCCTCTCCCAAAAACATTAAAAATAAATAATTGGCTGAAACCATGAAATGTTTTTACTGAAAAATGCCAATGATTGAAGTAGTTCCCAATTTCAGTCACTTGGCTAATTGATGAATCAACTTATCGTTTCAGCTGTATTTGTATAAACATTCACAACTAAACATCACACATACATTATAACATTATGTATATATATATATAATATGTACATTTTATGATGCCTTTTAAGTAACTGAACAGTAAAAAGTAAAAACTGAAAAGTAACTGCTGCTGTTAGATTAATGTTGTGCAGTAAAAGTACAATATTTCCCTCTGAGAAGTAGAAAGTTAATTACAAGTACAAGTACCTGAAATTTACATTCCAGCACTTCAGATTATTCACATTAGATCAGATTCTGAATGCAGCACTTTTATTTCTAATAGAATATTTTTTACATTGAAGTATTTCCACACGCAGTTTTCTGTTCCTCCAGCAGACCCCAAGAGGGCGACAAACACTGCGGAAAAGCCAAACAGCAGAACCCAGCAGGACCAAATCACAGCTCAGCCTCTGCAGCTCCGGGCTTTTCACAGTAAATGAACAAACATACAAAATCATTTCTGCAGTCTGGTTTTACTAAAACAGGCCCAAATGTAAAGGTACTCATTGCAGACCACCAAAAAAAAACTGAAAAGAGAAAAGAAGAGTAATTGGCTGGAACCATGAAATGTTTTTACTGAAAAATCAATTCATCAGAAGAGTTGCTGATTAATTTTCTGTCAATCATCTGTCCATTCAATGTTACAGCTGCAGAACATCCGAGCTAAAAAACCCATCAACACTCACTTCCTCTTATTCTGTGTTTGGCAGCAGACTGTCTTTATGATGAAATAGACCTTTAGACTGAAACACTGTTTCCTGTTTGCAGCACTTCACTTTTTAAAGGTGACAGAACGGTTAATCAGTTAGTGATGATGATGAGTGAATGAAATATCACATCACAATAATGCAGAGGACTTTGAAATGAGTCTGTTTGTTTTGGACCTGTATTCCTACTGCACAGATATAAAATACCACGTGATCACACTCGTCATCATTTCAATATGTAATCAATGGAGTCTAAATAATCCGAATCATCTGGCTGTTACATTCTGTTACTTCATTGTCCTACATTTAAGTTGTCTTTCTTTAAAAAACATATATTATCATGGTAATGTTACCTGGACACCATTTCCTTTGTTTGATTTTAATGCAAGATCCTCAAAAACATGTAAAAACTGATTTAAAACCAGTTTTCAGCAGAGTGCAGTAAAGAAGCGCAGCAGAGTGCATGTTACCAAAATCTTCTCTCTTTAGCTGAAAGGTATCTGGTTTCTCTGCAGGGAGATGACTGTAAGCTGGTTACTGCAGATACTCGAGTACCTGCTGTGTCAGCGGTACGAAAGGTGACCACTGAATCACTGAAGGTTCGGCTCACTTCAGTGCCGCTGAAGGAAGCTCTAAATGTCGTGTTATTCGGTGCTCGTCAGCCTGACAGGTGGCGTCTGTGAAGAGCAGCTCACCTGTTGGAGCTTGCAGCAGAAAGTACAGTAGCGTTGACAGCTGGCATCAGTTTAAAGCTGCTGCCTGGACTTGTCTGTCTGTGTCCAGATCTTCAGAGACTCTCAGGAAAGTTTCATATAAATACTTTTAATAAAGATGTCAGTGGATGTTTGTGTTTATGGACATATGATTGATGGAAAGAGAAACAAATAATAATTCTGTGTGTTCAGAGATTTATTCAAATCCTCTCAGACTGAGCCAACATTAAAGGTTACCACTATAGAGTTTCACCTCAGAAGGTGGAGCACGAGAACCAGAACCACATTAAAGTCCAGTGGATAAGGCAAACAGAATAAGATGCTAATAGTTAGCCAGTTTGCTAACTGGAGCCTATCTTAAACAGTAACTGTATGCACATCCAGACACACAGAGGGTTTATGCTTTATGAAGAAAATAAATGTTTTTAAATGATAAATTGCTTTATTTTTCTAATTTCTTTGCACAACATTCGTGGGTCTTTCAGAACTGCGGGCTGAGCTGCTCCCCTGGTACCGCCCCGCGGCTCTCATGATCTGGGCTGGGTTTGCGATGCTTCCCTGGGAGGCGAGGTTGGCCGTCTCCTCATCACAAACCTGGCCATCATCTCCTCATCACACCTGCTGCTCGTCTCCTCATCACACCTGCTGCTCGTCTCGTCTCATTAAGCCACAGCAGATCTACACGGACGTCCAGAGTCTGGGCGCCGGATCCTTACTGCCTACAGCGCCTTGCTTTAGCGAACTTCTCTCGTTCCTCCCGTAATAACAGACTTTGCAAATACTCCTCACTGCTGCCTCTGTCTGCAGTTCGTAAACATGCTGGTGGGTTAGCTTGCTAGCAGTAGTGCTAACTCGACTTCCCCCATCGGTCATGTAATGATCCCTGTGCAGGTTGTAGTGCTCCTTCGCCCAGGCTCAGTAGTTGTAATGCTGATATACATGTATCCATGGTGTTACAGTCACTTCCTAGTCAGTGATTGTCCAGTTAGCCGGTGTGAGTCACGTGACCTGCAGTACCGACGGCAGTCACAACACCAGAATCACTTCCCAGCTCAGAGATGTCACTGAGGCTGTCTTTGCCCGTTACAGCAGCCAGAAAGAAGATTGATCATTAAGGATGTAAGAGCATGTAGGAAGAGTCTGCAGTCATGCTGGTGGCTCAGTGACGCTGCATTTATGTCACAGTCTTGTTAACTCAGAGGTCAAAGATATCTTTATTGTCCTCGAGGGGCAAATTGGACTACAGCCAAGAAATGCAGCACAAAAACAACATGAACAGAAGAGACAACAGGTAGACAAAGTACAGTTGGCAGCAGTCGCAGCTTATTTAGCAGGAACAAAGGAATTCTTGTGCCTGTTTGTCGATAGTATCTACGTCCCGATGGGAGTAACCCGGAACACCTCACGCAACAGATGGCAAGGGTCGGCAATAACTTGTGGAGCCTTACTCAGACACCTGATCTCATGTAGGTGAGAAAGACTATTAATGCAGTGCCAGCGATTCTGCACCGCCTGTAATCTATTCTTGTCTTTCAGTCTGAGTGACGAGTACCAACTGATGAAGGAAAACGTGAAAACAGATCCAATAAAACAAGAATAAAACATTTTCAGAAGAGTATTGTCCACATTATGAGTTTCTGATCATGTCAACATCCAATTAAATACTTGGAAGTTCAGAGAAAGCTGGAGAAATCAGACATGCCACTTAAGAATACCTGAAAACCAAACGAACACGGACGCCTCACACCAGCCAAAGTCTGTCGCTCAGTGTAATTAAAGTCAGATTTAAGGGATATTGCGTTGCATTGTATTGTAATCCTCACCGTCCTGCTGACGTGGACGATGGCAAGTCGATAACAGGGAGCACTGAGCTAAATGCTAACCTGATAATGATAATATGCTGATGTTTAGCAGGTGTACTGCATGCTAACATTAGCTAATTAGCACTAAACACGAAGTACAGCTGACGCTGATGGGAATCTCATTAGTTTTGCAGGAATTTGGCCATAAACCAAAGTATTGGACCTGATGATGGCGCTATATCCGACATTGCTACCCCTAGAACTGAGCTGCTAGCATTTTACTCCTTTCAAAACAGTCGGAGTTTTCTTTGAGCAGAATCTAGTGGCCGTTAAAGGAACTGCATCTTAATAAACGCTGTCAGCAGACTGAACATTTTAAAAGTGGAGGTGGCTGGTTGGCTCACTGCAACATATAAAAACAGCATAAACATCATATATGTCACAATATATGGATCAGCTTATATAAAAACACAGTAATCCCAAACTGTACTCGATTACACTATTGAGGTATTTGTACTTGATTTCACTGGATTTATGTGGAGAAGATTGTACTTTTTACTGCACTACATTTAGTTGACATATTTAGTAATTAGTTACTTGCAGATTCAGATTGTTAATACGGGTTATAATCAACAAATAGTGATATAATATGGAGATTATTATTATGATGAGTACTGTGATGATTATTAGAGATTAAGATAGCCAGCAGTATATAGAGTAGTTATAATTAGCTTTTGCAGCTGCATTAAAGTAAAACTTCATTTGTGCATCAATAATTAGAATCCAATTATATAATATTTATTATTTTGAAATGGGCCATTTTGCGTAATGAGTACTTCTATGTTGGTTTACTTTACTTTCATATCTAAGTACTTTTACTTAAGTAAATTTATTTTGAATAGAGTAATAGGGAATTTTTACACTGTGGTATTGCTACTTTTACTTACGTACAAAATCTGAGTACTTCTTCCACCTGTGGAATTGTTAGCAAAGCATGAAGTAAAAAAAATACAGTATCAAAAACTACACGAGCCTCTTTATGCAGGCTGACCTTCCTCCACGCTGAGTAACTCATCTTCGGTGGCGCAGCAGCTTCCAACCATCTTAGCAAACGCCCTGATCTCTTCTTCTTTTGTCTCCTTGTTCAGTCTCTCTGCGTCTCTCTGTCCCTGCGTCCTCTTGTGGTGGTTCTTCAGGTCTTGATGCCCTTCAGTTCCTTTTCTTTGGACAAAGCGTTGTCCGGCGTTTTCTGCCCGTTTACCAGTTCGTACCCTCCTTTAGTCTCCAGCTGTGGGTCCTCGCGTCCGGCCCTCCTCCGCAGAACCACGACCGTCAGCAGGAAGCAGAGCAGCCCCCCACACACGAAGACCACCTGCAGACCCAGAAACCTGCACACACAAACACACAGGCGGTCGTGGACTTGTTGTTTTGGTGTTTGGGTGCCAGTCCAGGCTAAGGTCTGAGGAAACCCTGGACTTTCCAGGGTCAAAACCACAGAGGTCTGCCAGTTCAGTATAGTTTCAGTATGACCTTGCACTCAGCAGGACACTTTGCTGAAAACTACATTATTACTTCATCTTGGAACGATTCCATACACCTTCTGTCTCCGTCCTAAGAAACTCTGTCTATTGTTGAATGACGCTCTCTATTTGCATAAATGGTCTGTGGACTGTGGAAGCAGCAGGGACAGAGACGGGACTAGGTCCAGGACGTCTGTTGTTGTGCCTGATGACGTAAGTTCATTACAATGTAAAAGGGCCCTCTTTAAAACAGATGTGTACTTTCTGATCCACCTCAAATGTTCAAACTTGTTTCCAATAGTTTAATAAACAGGACTGACCTCAGACTCAGCAAACAAGGCGTCAGTAAGACATTTAATAATGACTGATTCCATTGCTGAGAGTCGAGGTGACATCTTTGATTGTGGGGGAGGAAATCTTCACTGTGCTCGTCCATTGTTCAGGACGTCATTCTAACCCTGGGGGAGGTGACGGGATCTACAGACATTCAGCAGGACAAAGACTAAAGCATCCTCAGGGTGGCGCCGGAGAGCTGAAGGGGACGCAAAGATAAAAGAAAATCGCACACCTTCTTCTCAGAGTCCTTCCTAACTCAGTCAGCTCTCAACTCACAGATATGAAACATGTATTTTTGGATTCAGCGTGTTATCTCTGATGTCCAACCAGAATATGCAATAGAACACACCCACTGGGTTCACTGCAGACAGGAAGTGCTAACAACTAATTTGGCACACTTTTAATGACAGAGGTGATGTGATCACACAAGTGTCGGCCGAGTGGTTGTGTTTAAATCTCCGGTCTGTAATTGGTGTGACATAATATATAAAGACGGACGACATGACGGCTCCCCAAAAGTGAAGCCGAAGCTCCTGGATCACCCCGACGACTCACCTCCGCCTGAATCGGTCCAGATTGTAGTAGTGACAGGAAGTCTGCCTGCCGCACTTCTTGCCCCACAGGATGCAGGTGGTGTCGATGACACTGCCGTACAACACCGGGCCGGGCATGAACGCTACACACACACACACACACACACACACACACACACAGATTTATGATGGATATCTCCTGTAAGCAGCTGCAAGAACAACTTTTCAAGTTTATTTCGAATCGTGTGACGACGGCACTGATCTGGTACCAGGGTTTGTCTTCTGGCTACTGTGAATTTTAACAGCCAGTTTAAAGGAAATCTGTCCTGTAAATGTCTCATTCTGTACGTCTGACAGGGGTCACTCAGCGCTACAGCACACGATTCGTTGCTCTGACTGGTTGTAGGTCTATCCAACTGAAATTGTAATTGGAAAATCCAAAATTAACTGACAGCTTCCAGACTAATTCATATTTGCGAAATGCTCTGCTGATGTCAAGTTTTGCTAAAACTTTATAAATCTTATCACTACATGATAAATGAGCATTTCTCGTACATCCATCTTTCCAAACAATCAGACGATGCAGAGCTGATCTCTGATGATGATGATGATGATGATGATGATGATGATGAGGAGGAGATTTCCACTTTAATATTAAATCTTATAATGCATAATAAATATACTACATTGGTCAAGTGAAAGAGAAACAGAATCAGTGAATAAGCTGCAGGCAGCGTTCGGCAGGTCTGAGACTTTAACCACAGACCTCATGTGCCTTGCTCAAGGTGCTGAGGGAGACATGTGACTGGTGGACTCCTGGCGGACTCACCGAGCACTCTGAACAGCATGTACTGGACTCCCACTGCGAAAGACTTGTCCTCTGTGGGCACCGTCCTGCAGCAGACACAAACATCACACTCTGGGTTACGATGGGATTGGACGGAGTGGGAGGAGGACGCACAATCATCCTGGTGTGTGTTTGGTTTTCTGAAATGCTGAAACGTAGCTGAGCAGCAGGAATGCGGATGACCGATGGATGATTACAGTGGTGTCGGTTGCTGCAGTAAAATACAGTAATAGGATTTCTTTACTGGTAATATTTCAACACCCTGTTTCTGTTGCTTGCTTTGTTCTGATTGTGACCTGTGTCATTGTGATCTGTACATCCATTAGTAGATTACCAGCAGAAACTGCCAATAGATACTTCGGCATCCTTTTAGGCATAAAACTGAGGGTGGACCCACAGTGTCATACTATACGTCTGCTATATATATATATATATATATGTATATAAAATGTCCAAAGTGATGTCTAGCTTTAAGAAAAACCTGTTGCTGATTATTTTTCTGTTTATCTGTGAATATGATGAGACTCAGACATCAGTAGACTCTTGGTGTCTTTGCCTTCAGCCTGCCTCTGGTCTGGCTGCCTTGTCTATATTTATCGTCATCGTCCTGCTGCGTCCTGAAAGTGGTGGATGATGAACTTTAACTCCAACATCACATGGTGGCAACATACATGAAGGCGATTGAGAAAATCAATAAATGGCTCTGTTCTGGTCTCCCTGAAAACCAATGGAAAAGTACAAAACCCTCCCCTTTCTGCCCCCCCTCCCCCTCTAACCCTGATGTGCACACATGGAGAAAGAAGCTCTTTCACAACCATGTGGAATGTGTTTTAATGCTTTGCAGCTGTGAGTTGCTGCTCAGTTGGACTTCGTTTTGACTACATCATCTCCTCTTCCCCCTCAGACTCCAGCTGAAAACCACTTCTCCACATGACTAGTTCTTCTAGTCTGTCAGTCTGTCAGTCAGCAGCTCATTAAAATGTTTCTGTTTTGGTTCCATTTAATTTAACTCTTTCACAAACTGACGATCAGGCTAAAGCCCCTCCCCCCACTGTGAGGTCATGCTGTCACAGTTGCACGTGGACCTGCGTCTAACGGGAAGGCGGGGCCATCACAGCCAATCAGCCAGCACACCTGCCTCTCATCTCATCATCAAGCCAGCAGTACTTCTCCCCGGGTTGTCAGCCGCTCATCTCCAGATGGTTGCTTCAGTCGCTTCGTCGTATCCTGCCACATCTCTGGTGACCTAGTGTTTGTGTGTGGACTGCCCCCCCACCTCCTTGCCTGAATAAACCTGCTTCCTTCTCCTACAAACCCCGTGTTGTTGTGCCCTGCTCATGGGTCCACCACAAACATGTCACACATGCAGGTTCGTTTAGTGGCGAAGATCTGAAACCAGCGATCTTCTTAATGTTGAGTTGCAGCCGGACGGAGCTTCATCACCAACGATTGTCGCCTGCCACAAAATATCTGACAGCTTGCTTGCTGACTTGGCTTTAATTCAGTTTTATAAAACAGCAACGTTCTTTTACCTGCTACGTAGCCAAGATGGCACCTATTAAGGGTGATAGTTGTGCAGCGATCCACTCTCAGATGTCTGACCCTTATGTGCTGCATTTTACCATAAATGTTAGGAAGAACGCAATTTGAGACACAGCTCTGGTCTCTTTCACCAACTGGTGCAGGTCTACAGAGAGTTCCTTGGCTTGGTTTTCGTTCTGAGAAGAACTCCGACTGTATCTCCACAGGTGTGGTCCTCTCAATGATGTCCAGTCAGCTGGATTTGCTGCTGGTGGACTCTGAACACTATCTACAGAAATCTTTGCCTGTATCTGCAGACACGTCAAATCACAATGATCACCAAGAAGGTGTTCACGTGGGGAAATAGATAAATATAACATTTTGTAGTCATACCTGAGTATCATCATGTAGGAGGGCGTCTGTGAGAAGGCGGCGATGAAGCTGGTGACGCCGAGCAGAGCGACGAAGGGGAGGAGGAGGTGGGAGCATCCGCTGCCACAGGTCCCAGGGGAGGCGAAGCCAAGACCACCGACACACCGACACTCAGTGTAGTTCTGCACAAACAGACACACTGTCAGCATACAGGCGGCGAGAGCGCCCCCTACAGGCTGCGGCGCTCATTACAAACAGCATACTGATGATATATCTCCTCTTAGAGTCTTACCAGTAGAGTATGGAGTCACAGGAGCGCCATTAAAAAGAATAAATCTGGGAAAGAATAAGACAATAAATGGAGAAATATAAAGATAAGTAATTACTTTTCCTTTTGCTTTTCCAAAATGTATTGTCTTATTCTTTCCCCAGATTTATTAGTGTTTATATGGTGGAGCTAAACAATATTTACATATTATGTAAAGTTTGTCCTGAGGGTGGCGCTAGAGGAAAGGTCATACAAATCTAACCGGTTCCTCTGTGAATATATATGAGAGACTGTTTATTGAACAGGTGCAAAGTTTAGACGTGACGTGCAAGATGAGAATATTTCAGCTTGAGCAAACAATGTTCTTTTTTTATTTATTCATTTAATTAGGTTTAAAGAATCTTCTCGAGCTGAAGGAAGTTCTCCATTAATCAATTAGTCGATAGGCAGAAAGTTAATCTGCAAATAATTGATAATAATTAACCATAGTGTCATCAGGGATGTTGGTTACACAAAACAAGCAACCTGATGGACCTTTTCTATTCTTTTCAGACGACTAATTATGAATTGAGAAAATCATCAGATTAATGGATGATAAGACTAATCTTTCTTTAGAGAGAAGGGAGAGAGAGCGGAGGAGTACAAGGAAAACAGCAGGATGGCTCCATCAGAGTGTGATCGATAACAGAAAGTATTTTCGGTTTCTATTCGAAAGTAAATATTTGAGAATAATATATTGTGGGAAGAATCTTGGATGCTGGTGAAGTGAAGAAGCAGTTAGCAGGAACTGGAGGAGTTAATCTGCTGTCCTCTGCTGGCTCTCATTTACTCCAACATCACTCTGGAATCTTTATGTTTCCAGGAAACTGAGGCAACTGAAAGTGTTACTTTCAGTTACAGGAAACATGTTGGAGGGAAAGTAAAGCAATTTCATCCAGCTGAGTAAAACCTATTGTTCTAGGATCTGGTCAGACTTTATTCTTGCTTCCCAGAGCCTGAATCTAATGATTTAAGGAACCCCAAATCTTTCCACTAACGCCACCAACATCATTTTCCACATGAACAAAAGATATAATTAAGTTGTCTTGTTACTTCTGAGAGGTATAATTATGAGTTAACAACCATGGACTCTCAGGCTATAGGCAAGGACACAGCACATCTATCTGTCTACTTTAGCCCAGCTTCCTGCAGCAGCGGTGGGATTGCAGAGAGACAGTGAGATGAAGAAAGGGGAAATATTATAGTTTATATCAAAGAGTCGGCGGCTGTGGCTGAGGGGGTAGTGCGGTCGTCCATTAACCCCAGGGTTGGTGGTTCGATCCCAGCTCCCGCTGTCTGCATGTCGAAGTGTCCCTGGGCAAGACACTGAACCCCGAG
>JAVQJF010064262.1:0-14774 GCA_036023855.1 Gadopsis marmoratus | reverse complement strand
TGTCATTGCCGCGGTCAAACACAACTAAAATCCCAGATTACTTCAAGCATATCTGCTATTAGAGCCTAATAAAAAAAGCATTAATTACAGGAAATCCACAGGCACTGTATGTACAGCCCACGGTATATGTTAAATTCAAAGATGATAGTAAGAGGCCCCCAAAAAAGGGCAAAATATACACCTCTGTGTCATCTACGTGTGGTTCTTTGAAATTGTCGCATGACAAAATGGAGTAGCTGTGTTTTCCCGTGTTTCATTCAAGGATGAATCATTATCCCACTGAAATAAAATGAGAAGCTCCGTTGCAGGCGAACTGATGCATCCCCCTGACATTTGAAATGCCTTAAAGCTGCTCGAGGGGCATTTGTGTGTGGGCTTGTGCTCTGAACCTCGTGTTGCCTCAGAAACGATGGATGCAGCTACATTAGGTGAGAATCGGTGCGTACGGTTGACTGGCCGATGCTACGCACTGCCAACCTGAAAGTTGTAATTTTATAACCCCTGTAGAAAACACAGGACTACTGTGCCGTGGCGCTCGGTTGTTACGCTTCTCTCACCCAAACAAACAGCCGTTGGGAATAGTTAAAATGAAATGCACAGCTCCTTTCGTGGAGCAGTCCCAGATTGGGAAGTTGCCTAACACAATAAATATTCCCGATAATCATTAACATTTACAGCTCAGCAGATGTTACATTGTCCTCAATGAACGAGTGTGTTGTACAAAAGACTATTTCAAATTTGAACCAGATAGTGGAAAATTAGGAACAGGTCTACTAACCATCTGTTCCAGTGAGGTTTCGCTTGCCTCTGCAGTTGAATGTTTGCTTGGGGAGAGAGAGAGGGTAAAGAGAACTGCTTTAGCAGATACACCAATTGTTTACCCAAGAGACCCGGCTGAAGCACCATCAAACAGCGTCTGAGTGTAGATTAAAACAAATTCTCTGACATGTACTGCTCCGCCTCAGAAAGCTGAATGGCCACGGTCAACAAAAAGCAACATTAGACACAGAATATGGCTTCCCCTGCTAATATAAATTGCCCTATCTGGATGTATTAAAGCTAAGCTATAACTAAGAGGACTACCGTAATTTATTTTACAAAGCATTTTGCAAAAGCACGTCCGTCTGTTGATAACAGATAATAACTGATAATAAGCAAAATGCCACTGGTTGTGCGCCACAATACTGACAAAAGCAGAATGAAAATGTTCCACCGGGGGAATAAACAAGCAACTGATGTGTGGGTTTTGTGTGTGTGTGCGTGTGCGCGCGCGTGTGTGTGTGTGTGTGTGTGTGTGTGTGTGTGTTAGCCGGGAGATTTGGACTCCCCCTAAATACCCCATGTGTGGTCATGAATAGGGGAGCGCAGAGCCCTGTGCCATTGCCGTGGGAACTGGGACTACATTAAACAGTCATTATCCCAAGTGGCTCAAGCCATGGTTTATCTATCAGCATCCCACTTAAATAACAATGGAGCACCCAGAGCATATCAAGCGTGAGGATATGATGTGTCTTCATGTGATAAGCTTTAAAGCTGCGTTTGGCAAGACGTTTATACCAAAATACGCCGGATTTATGTGCTCGAATCCCAAAGTGGAGCTGCAGTTGACGAGACTGGTGCATCGCTACAAACACGAGATGTCACAGATTTGACCTATTTGCCTAAGTAAAATTTGACTGTGGGGTTTGGACAGAAGCAGGAAATCTTCCCTGTCTACAGGAAGAGACAAGCGAGCACTCGTCCCAGCGAAAATGGAAACTCTTCACTGTCGCCACCTCTAACATCCACTGGGAGGACGACATTTAGGTCTAAGAAGGGTGCAGTTTAATGACATCACATTTCACATTTTCTGGGTTTTGAAGTTCGAAAACTTCAAACAGTGACGTCTCACTGCCATTTGGGACTGACAGTGTGCCAAGTTGCCTGGTGCAGCTTGAAATAGACGACATTAATGAGTGCCTCTTTTAAAATATGCATTGAGCCCTATTTAATCTTTGCCTTCCCCACATTGCAGTGACTTATTCTGAACTTTATTTGTGACTCAGACACAAATGGATTTCTCTCGGATTGCCCAATCAATGGTAAATGAACCAATAATTGTCGTTTGAAATATTGTTGGTTGTCGGCCAGTTCAGCTAAGAAAAAAAAGACAATGGTGTTACATATCCATTGCGAGATGAGCTGCCAAGTAGCCGTTGTTTTATGGAAAAGAAGCTCCCTCGGCTTAGGGGATGGTGCCCTGGTTTTCAATTTAGGGTTTTGTGGTGTTGTTATTGTTTTATATGTAGAACAAGGTCTGGTTTTACATTGTACTGAAGAATATCTGGGAACAAACAGATGGATGAAAGTAGTATATTTGGTGTGGAAACGTTTTTCTCTCTCTCTGGAGCAGAGACCAAAAGCAGACATTAAATGTTAATGTCATGTCTCTCATTAATTTTTGATTTGTCACAGACAGGAATCGAGCTTGTTTTTCATATTCGTGTATATGATAAAATCTCTGATTGATTTCAAGCGCGTTCACTCTTCCTTCAACTGTTTTGTGATCAGAACTCCCCCCAGTTCTGTTTCTTTTTTTTTTTTGGGATGTCGTCCATGCACCATAGGAAGGCCATTTTGACCGCAGGCTGGTGTTTGGTGCAGCATGAGTTGCACATTGTCCAAATGCGCCATATGCAAACAACACAGAGCACATGCTTTTCCATTCTGCCCGACAGGCCAGATCTTGTTACAGTTGAATGTTCTGTGCACAGCTCTGTGCCGCGGCCTTGGGACTCTCCTGCTATCAGTGCGGGGCCAGACGGTACAGCAGCTGTTTTAATGGTGCCCCTTATGTCCCCCTTGATCCAAGTCAGCTCACCTGGTGTGAATCACTCTTCTTCTTTTTTTTCTTTCTTACATTCTGCCAGCTTGGGCATACTTTGTTTGTTTGTTTGTCCTATTGCCTTTCTTTCCAGAAATGGGGCTCCTCTTCCCACGCTGGCAACTCGCGAGGCAGCGTCTAGCCTCAGGTGTATTAGAGCATGACTGTCCCCCCAGTCACCCTCTTGTCAGTGTGAGAACAAAGCAGCAGCAGCACAAACGACAACGCGAGCCAGACCTTAAACCCACAGCACACCTACAAATGTCCCTAAAGCTCCGCCTTCCTCTTTGTCTCCCTCTCACCAGCTCTGCATCTCCACAACTTGTTTCTCTTCCCCCGTTCGCCTCCTGTTTCTGCACCACTGGCTCGTATATAACCCTCACAAAACCTACCTACTTTATGCCTCTTGCATGTATGTGGCTCTGCCGTTCTATGGTGTAGCCTGTAATTACAGCTCTACTGTGTGCTCAGCCAGGGACTCCTCCGGTCCTTGAGAGAAAGGGGTCCCCCGTGGGCGCCCCTGGTCCTTCACGGAGGGGATTTGGGCTCTGTGGCGGTGTAATTACGCCTATTCCTCTGGTTTCCATTTGCGTGAGCTGTTGTTTATTTGGTTCAATCTGACCGGGGAGCATCAGACTCAAAAGAGGAAGGGCAGAGCGAGAGGGGGGGGGGGGCTGCAGCTTTTCACTCCGCCAGTATTGTTTTAGCATTCAATTGGGTGAGGTCTGGCCAGGTACATATTTATGAGTTTTTACAGCCCCCCTGCTGCCCACACAGCCCCCCACTCCGCTCCAACTTAAGATTAAACTTTAACTAGTGTTGTCACACAGTAAATTGTGTTTGCTATTTCAAAAAAGGATCATACTATAGCTGCCACACCTGGTAATCTAAGCTGTGATCAAATGGAGTCGAGCATTGCCCCGAGGTGCACAAGGACACAGGTGTCTCTCAAGGCACAGATGACAAGGTTGCCAGTCCTCCCTGTCAAACTGTATTAGTAAATCAATCTGTCATCGTCAAATCCCGCAAGTTTAAATCTCTATAGAGAGTCTTTCTGATGTGGTCAGAAGGAAATGAAAGATGATGTGCACTGGGTAACTTCAAAAGGTTGTCATTTAGTTTTTTATTTATTTTTTTTATATGATTTGATGAAGGCTGTGCTTGAGTGAATTGCCTTTCTCTCGTAATGCACTGCTTTCCCAGCGTAAGCCATTCAACCTGAGAGTTGTGCGCCGGCCGTGAATGATGGAAAGAAATACCTTGTTCATCTTAATGGTCTTCTAGCCAGAGTCTGCGCCAACCATTTCCTTTCTTCGTGCATGTACTGTGCCCTGTTGTCCTTCGCCTGACTACCTACAGTTTTTCTGAGAAGAGTCTTCATAACAGTCGCTGCCGCTGCTTAGACAGTTTGACAGCCTGCACGCGCAGAACTCCTCTGTGCTTCGGATTCCTGTATGGCTGAAGATAGACTACATCAGATATTGCATTCAGTGGGAGTATACATAAATGGATCCCTCTCACATTTTCTTACACATTTTAAAGCCCCCTGTGAAAACTTTATCTCTGAACGCAGCGATTATCCATCATTGTGATGCTACTGCGTTAAAGAGCTACTCTGTTAGTGGTGTGTGTGCGTGTGTGTGTGCGTGTGCGTGTGCGTGCGTGTGTGTGTCCCCGTCCTCCACTTGAGGCCACAACATATTTTCTCTCTGTTTATGACTTGACTCACTGGTGGCTTATGCGTCCTGTGTGATTAACGGAGGAATCCAGTCTTTCTTCCTGTGGGTCCTCACCTATCCATAGGAGATAATTATAGCTGTGGCTGGTTGTAAATACAAGCCCAGCCAGGGGTTGTCAGACCAGGAAATGGGACATCATCAGACCTCACCTGGAAAGGACCATAGATCAGAGCCTCAGATAACAAAGATGTGTTGAAGACAACAGGATGCAGGAGCCCTGCAGCACTTCAGTGACATATCTGTTCAGACTGCAGTCATTTCACACCCCCAGATCAGGTTGAAATGGAAGTTGTAGTTGTTTTTCTGAGGAACAAAGAAGGACGAGCAAGAAATGTTCTGGATAAAAGAAGAGCTGCAACAATTATTTTCAACACTGATTAATCCGTCGACCATTTGTTCGATTAGTCAATTAATAATTTAGAAGAGAATGCTGCTTATTTGCTTAATAAATGACTGTGTGGTTAAGTCAGTACATTTTCTGTGAATCAGTTAATCGTTCCAGCACTAGATAAAAGAGAGCTAATGCCAGTTTGTAGACATACAGCAAAAAGCCGATGGGCATGGGGAGGAAGGGAAACGGTAAACATATGCACGAAAGACCAAACCACAGGCGAGTTTACAGAAGGTCCGTCCTTGCTAATTGACCTTTTTTTTTTCTGCCAAACTCCTCAAAGGCTTAGAAAGGGGTGAGGGGCATAATTACTGTTTTTTTTATATAGTTAATGTGTGTGTTCTCATTGTGTTGAGTGCTTACACAGGACTCCACATTGTTTCTTTTAATAGGAGCTCCAGGCAGTCATTGAAGTATTTGTGAGTTAAAAGTAATTAAAATTACAATGGGCTTGAGTGTGTTGCTGGGTAGGTGGAGGGCAGCACAGCAGACGATGACTTGGCTCCAACCCACTGCCCTTGCACTCATTCATTAGTGATGCATTGGTTCTCGTTCGGCCCTTCCATCTCATCAGAAACAGCGTCCTCGTGGACAGAGACATGTGCCCATTATGTTAATAACTCCCCCAGCTTTTACGCGCAAACCACCGCCATGTTCCGCCTCTTTACGATGATGTATAGGGGGCACACGTTGCCTCTGTAGCGTATGGGGAGTGTGTGGTTGAATCCATGAGTTTGTTGTTGCGTGTATGTACTACCTAGGAGGCTGAATTGACTCGTTGGCTTTCAGTGCATGTACTTGCTATTGACTGCGGTGCTTTGCCTGGCCTTGGCCACTTGTTAATCGTAATTAAAATTAGAATGTTGTCTGTCTGTGTCTGTTTCTTCTAGCTGGCAACGGACAGATGGTGGAGATGGACTCCAGTAAGTCTGGCTTTGTGGGTTCACAAGTGGAACTGCGCTGCATTTTCGTCAACAGCAACCCGCCAGTCAAGATCTCTCAGGTCACCTGGCAGAAGCTCCTAAACGGCACCAAACAGAACGTGGCCATAGCCAACCCGGCCCTCGGCGTGTCCGTTCTGTCGCCCTTCAAGGAGCGGGTCACCTTCAAGCAGGCAGCGGTTCGTCACCGTACGCCCTCACTGGAGGACACCACCATCGTGTTCTCCAGCCTGCAGCTGTCTGACGAAGCCGCCTACATCTGCGAGTATACCACATTTCCTGCAGGCAACCGGGAGAACATGGTCAACCTCACTGTATTTGGTAAGATGTCGTACAGAAATTTTAATCCAGTTTAATCCACAACGTAGCCAACAACAAAGCCCCCCACGGATGTGAATCTTAATAACCTACTCTTAGATCTTTTTGGTTCTCTATGCACATACAGCACAGGTTTTGCATGTATTTTTGACTCAAACATAAATTTCTGCCCTGAAGAATCAGTAAGTTACAAGCTGCATCAGAAAATTTCACCGATGACATTTATATCCCCAAAATGTTGATTGCCTGTGAAAAGCCTGCGTGTAACTCCCGGTTATCAGCTTTGTGACGATGCATTTCTTTGCCATGCTAAAAATGGGGTTTTAAATTGTTTATTTCACTTGTTTGTCTTTGTTCTCAGTCCATAAATTAATACTTAATGCTCCAGTTTGTTTGAAAAAAATCACCACATTTGGAGATGCCTAGTTTTCACTGGACGGGAAGAAATAGGATTACTATGTGAAATCATAACACGTATCTATGCATGTTTTTGGTACCCAGGTTTCCATATGTCTTGGTCAGTAACTGGCCATTTTGAAGCTTCCACGTGTTGTAGAGCAAAGAAGATGAAAGAAAAGAGAGGGTGATAAAATAAGTTAACATCCGTTAAGGAGTATTTTCCTTGAACATGTCATCGCTGGCCTGTCGAGTAGTCAGAGGGTTGAGAGTTGTCTCCTGAACTAGCTTTCCCTTTGACTTTAGGCAGAAAACTAAATATTTTTCTTAATCCGATAAGGCAGGGTCAAAGTGGCATCAGTGATACATTGCCACAGGCTTTGTTGGAAGCAGGTTGAGTTCCTCTGAAACACCTCAAACCAGATGCTCCGCCTCTGTTTGCTGAAGCTGCTGCTGTGACCACGTTGTTTACAGTTTAGACTCCCAGTCTGTGATTGGTGGACAGCACAGCCAAACACATCGCGGTCGAGCCCACGCGGCTCTCGCTCCGTTGAGGACCTTGGCATTTGAGTATGTATGTTCGGCGTCAAAGTGAAAATCATTTTGATGAATTCATGATGCGATGATTGGGGTGACGTGTCGCTTAACACCAATCCCAGATTGTCCCATATGGCTTTTATAAAATAGGAAACTGCTGCAGAGAGCAGTCAATACAAATGCAGGTGAGACGAAAATCAATAAGGCCTCTTCAGAATGTGTAATTTGGCTTGAATAATCTCATCTTGTAAAAAAAAAAACAACAAAAAAAAACCGAGTGCCTGAGATGTAGTTTATCTTGGAAAGAGGCGGCTTTGAAAAGGTTGTGCGCTGAATCTGATTAGAGATCTAATTAGAAATTACGTTTTGGTGTTTTTTCCATTAAGTCCCAGTAAAGGAAAAAACACTTGGCTTAAGTAGTCCCTTAGCTTCTTGTCAGCCCTGAGTCCCCATTTTGTGTCTCTGAGCCTCCAAGGTCTATTCAGGCTTCTGCAGCTCAGTGAACGTTTGGAACCTGTGTACAGATAACCAACCGGCGACGTTCAAAGAGGCCTCTTCACGGCCTATCTCGTTCAGTTGTGCTCACTCAAGCTCAAGCCTGCCTTTTGATGTACTAAGAGTAGATTGCTAATTGGCAACTCACAAAGGATTCAAATTGGATGACTGTGCTTTTGGGTAGGCAAGCGGGTTCTACATCTGTGAGAGCTTTGACAACTGCTTTGGCTTTGAGGGAAAGAAGCAAAACGTCACCTGATTTGAGTTGCAACACTGAGTTGTTTTCATCTCTCATCCCCATAGTTTAATTTACTTCAAAGCTGATTGGAGGTGAAGTAGACAAAATTACACACTAAACTGAGATGGAGAGTGAAAGAAAAACACACAAGATCTTTGTTTAATGAGCTTTAATCACATTTCAGTAATTTGATTGCTTTATCCTTTCTTCGCTACAGCTCGACCTATGACACGCATGACCTTGACCACGCCCACAATCGTGGCCAGGGCCCAGAAACGCAAGATGACTGTGGCTAGTTGTGTATCAGCCAATGGGAGGCCCCCGAGTGTGATCAAATGGGACACCAGGTTGAAGGGCGAGTCCACATTCCAGGAGACTCGCAACCAAAACGGGACCGTGACAGTACGGAGCAACTACGTGGTGGTGCCGAGCCGCGAGACCCACAAACAGAAGCTTACGTGCATCGTGACGTACCAAAATGAAAAGATGATAGACAGCGTGGTGCTCAACGTGCAGTGTAAGAATGCAATCTCTTAAAGCTCCCGTGTGAAGGCTCTTTTTAGTTTTTTTTTTACAAATGTTTGCACAGGTTGGTTGGAACTTATTTTCACCTGGATTTTCATGTTCACGTGCACCCAAAATCACCACAGATTACAGTAAACAAGATCCTCAGACACAGCTCAGACTAGTCACTGCTGAGTGTACTTCACTCCCACTAAGAAAATATTCTCTCACACTTCCCTTTTTTTAAAAAAAATTTAATTAAATTCAAAACAAACATTCAAATGTTTAAATCAAATGTATTTAGAAATAAGCAATACTGAAACAGGCTCTTGAATCATATTTGTACTGCACGAGCCTGTCAGGTGTGCAGTATGTTATTAACCTGTACTTAAACAGTATTTAACCCTAACTACAGTATCAGAGGTACAATGATATGACAGTGTTTTTGCATTATGTTGTGGAGGGATGAACTGACTGAACTGATTTCTGCCTTCATTGCAGATGAACCCGAGGTGAAGATCGAGGGCTTTGATGGAAACTGGTACCTGAACCGTCAGAATGTTCAGCTGACCTGCAGGGCTGATGCTAACCCCCCTGTCACGATCTACCAGTGGAAACTGTGAGTCTGACTAAACCCTAGCAAAAGCCCTTAAGGCTGAGAAGACAAGACAGCATGGCAACGTGTTGTCTCCCTCACGTTTGGTTTCTGACTGGTAAAAAACTAAATAAAGTGTTTTTTGAGGAGGGCTTACTGCAGCACTGGAAGGCAATTTTATAGAATGGCCTAGTCGAATGGAATCTGCCCTTTTCCAACATTTGTTTCAAGACATTTTTATGCAAGAATGTAATCTTCACAGATAAGAACACACCAACGTCCTTCATCCTCTCCAGAAACGTGTCTCTGTTTGTTTGTGTTTATAAAATGTGTAATGAAGATAAGAGTTGGACCCGTAGCAGAGCACAATGAGCCTTTTACGGCAGCAACACACACCCCTATCTGCCTGATGGTCACAGATACTGTTAATGCAAACAAAACACGGGTTGCTTTGTTTTTGGGGTTTTTTTGGTTTGAAGTCTGAGGACCAGCATGCAGGTAGAGGGTTAAGAAAGCATCGCTGTTAGTGCGCTTGTGTTTTCTGGAGTGCACAAGAAGGCAGCGGTTTGTTCGCGACACACAGATCGGACGGCTGAAACTGAAAGCTGGAGCAGGAGCCGTGGATTAGGCCAGCATACCGCGGGGCTGACATCAGCGTTTCTGCCTCAGAGACTATCGCTGCATCTACACGAGCAAAGAAGAGATACAGTGCAAACATGTTTTCAAGGCCCCTGGGAGTCGGCAAATAACCCCGGGTTTGATCTGCTTTGAGTAATGGCACGGATGTCGGTCACGCAGAAATGATGTCGTTTAAACTCAAACCCTTAGACGTGGCAGGAAAACAGCTTGAATGCAGAATAGTTTGGTGTTCGTTGCTGCATTTTGATGTTAGACGCGAAATGAAAAAGTCGGTGCAGCTCCTTGAATATAAAGCAACTCGCCTGAGCGTATCACGGTTTTAAATTAAAGTACTATACGGTAAAATTGAGAGATAAATGTAGCAATTTGTCCTGTAATTGCTGGGTGAAGGCCGGTTTGAGAAATATGTCACTGGACTTGAGTGGATGTGGATTAATAGACCATTGTGCCATCACTGTATCTACTCTACAGGCCACTGTTGGATTTTAATGAGGCATGGGGAGTTTTTTTCTCCTATGCATAGATTTAGCTCTCCGGGCAGAAACACTGATATACACACAGCAGCAAAAGAAGACGACGAGATGGAGAAGGCAAAGGGAGATTTTAGTGAGATAGGGAGAAATTAGGGAGAGAGGAGGAGGAGGGTGGAGAGATGTGATCTAGAAAGACGAGGGTACCGTGCTGACGGATAGGAGGGGACGGCCATTGCTGCACTGAAAATGAGATGCCAAATCTGTTGTGAAGGTTCCCCTGGGCTCCACCGTGGAGGTCAGCACAAGGCTGTGACAGAAGGATCCAGAACAGGCCGGGCAGGATTGCGTCACACTTAACCGCAAACACACACAGACAGACACACACACACACACGAGAGGTGTAGCCAAAGCCAATAAATATGAACGTCTTGGATACAGATCCGCGTTATCGATCTGAGACAATCAAATGTATATAGTGTATGTAGGCTTATTGTGGCAGCTATAAAAAAGAATAATCTCTATTTTCTGCCATCTGCATCCATTTTTCACACGTTGTCTTTGTTTACCTGCATTGCATGGGGTTGTGCAGAAAGCCTTGGCATATATACAGTCCTTGAAGAGAGCATCCTTTGACTTTTTTCTTTTTTACGTTGGAGCACAATGCTACAGCTATTTCGCAAAATGGGTTAATGGGGGGAGCTGCGCTGAAATAGCAGAAACTGACACACCATATTGAACCTTTATTGTTGGTTTTTGAAATGTTTGTTTGTAGGGCACGCTATTTTTTCCAGTGGGCACAGGAATAGCAAGTGTGGGAACGGAGGGCTGAAGAGTTGTTTATCATCACAAATAACTCCATTACTTTGTGTGCTAAGATTTCTTAACTTAATTCTTTTTCTCTTCCCCCCCAAAAGCACACTTCCAGCACACACGTCCGATGCTTTTTCAGTTACTCAAGGATATGGGATTCTATAAATATAAAGGCAATGTTATTGTTATTACTGCACTTTTCACTGCGATTAACTACCCCTATTGTGAAAATGTGATTCTTAATTTCTTCTTTAAATGAATATTATAATCTCTTCTAATAAGTTGCCCACTGTGAATTGCCTTATTCTTAGACCTGATTACAAATAACAATAACAATTCACATTTTAGCCTTTTAGAGTGTGTTTTTCTGCATTCAAGTTTAAAGCCGCCTCCACACAATCATGCATTTTAAGTATAGTGTCTTTGAGTCCCCTCACCCAACCCTCCACACACCCACATCTATACACACACATCACATACATGCATGCACACGAGCAGGCCAGCCAGTCACCAAAGAATCTGCATCCCTCTCAAGCTGCTTTAGCCTTTCATTTCGCTACCCCTCAGGCTCTGCGCGCACACACACACACACACACACGCGCACGCACACGCACACGCACACGCACACGCACACGCACACACACTTAAATGTCTCATACAAATGCAGACATCTCTGGTCGCGGTGGAATCTGTGGTGAATCACAGTTTGCTAGCCTTTCATTTCTGCAGCAAATCAATTGGGCTTTGCAGAACTCAGCATTTGATAGCAGCTCACAAGGTAACTGATTATTGAATCGTGACATACTGTATTGGGGGTTGTTTGCAGCTCCATTGCCAAGTGGCACATGAAAAACAACTCAACCATAGCTTTCTGTTACTTTTTGTTCTGAACTATGGACACATATGGATCAGCAGTTTGTAACTGACATTTTATGGCAGATTAATTAGCAAATAGCTCGTCGCTGTGTCTTTCCCCCCGTCATTGAAGAGCCTTGTTGAAAGCCCGTTCGGTGCAGCTCGAGTGCTTGATGTGTGGCCATTGTTAACACGAGGCCTAATTTTGTTACCTCTCTGTAATGTCAATTTGTGTTTCTGTTGCCGTAATAAATGGAGCATTACATTGCTTTTAATGTCCTGGCACAACATCAGATCTCAAAATGTCTCTCTCGCGCAGAGAGCAAGCCCAGGAGTGAAGGAGGGACGTCCTTTCTTATTGTGTAAAGAGACCAAAATTGTCACCAAGACCCAGCAGCTCACTACAGTCAGACCCGAGGCTGTGTTTGTAGCTCTACCTAAGCTAGATCCATTCAGAGCGGCAGATGAAGCTGATCGAGGGGACGGCAACAGGAAACGGCCAATTGTCACGAAATTTGATGCCTTTTTCAGCCCCTGGGCCCCATGAAAAGGGGTCCAGATAATAGATTGGACGGTTTGTGTGTTCATGATCCGCGACCTCAAAGTGTGCTGGCCTGATCAAAGGACATGAGCAGGTCTGAACGCGGCAGAGATGGCGAACCATGTAGACAAACACCTCCGGCAGGCGAAAAGGGCTCATTGACATCCCAGCACTTGGTAGATAGTTTGGACCTGCTGGGATTCCCTGTCCTCATAACTTTGTTTGGACATGATGAATGATGGCTGAAATATAGCGCTGTCGGATATTCCTGGTATTTATCTCACCCCGACACACACACCGAGGTTTATTTGGCACCAGAGACTGTATTTTTCATAGGCTTTGAATTGCTTTGCCGCTCCTGGGTGAGGGATTTTTTTTTTCCCCTTCTGCGATCAGGTGTAATTCCGCCTTTTTATGGTGTCTGTATTATTGCCTCCCTCTCACCACAGCTTGAACGGCTCCCTGCCCAGTAATGTGGAGATCAAGAACAACACCCTGTTCTTCAAGGGGCCGGTGACCTACGACCTGGCTGGCAAGTACGTCTGCGACGCGACCAATGGCATCGGGACCCGCGCCGGCACCGTGGACGTCAACATCACAGGTAGGTTGATAAAGGCGATCGTTTCCTGGACCCTCGTCTCTTCAGTAACTCTGGCATGGCTTGCATCAATACAGTGCCCCGCTAAAAATGTTGTGCGGGACCATCAGACCCCCGTCCGTCCAGCAAAAAACAAATATCCATGCACTCGCACAGACCAGTTGATTGTGGCAGATCCCACCTGCCCTGGCTGTGCGGCTCCCTGCTGCACTGCGTGGCAGGTTGGATGGGGGGAATAAAAGCCTCTGTGTTTGTGTATCAGAGGTCCACAGACACTGTGAGAACACAACAGCCGCCGCCCCCCTCCCACCCTGCCCTGCTACGCATCCAGGCACATGTGTGGGAGCGATATAAAGCAGGTCTATTATCGGCGCCTAAAATAACATCAAGGAAAATGGGCGTTTGAGGTGAGGGTACTGTATTGATCATAGTTTGCTCGCATCACGCTTACATTTCTCCGAAGAGCCCGCGCCTCTTTTGTACTTGAGCTCTGCATTCGTTCTTTCGTCTCTTCTGTATTCTGGGGAAAACAAAAATGCTGAACAAAACTGTTTCAGTTCCCTCGCCTTCCACGTAATTGTTGGCATACACGCATGTGGTTCCACTGGGTTCTTATCCATAGGAGATGATATTTTGCACTCAAAGCCCTTGCACTTTGCTACAGTATATACCACATCTGACTTTGCTATACGCTCTACAAATGTGGGGATCTTCCTCTATTGGTACCCGCCGTGTGTTTTGGCATTGGGAGACTGTCACAGTTTTGCTCTGGTCGGGCCGGACTGGAAAGACTTTACTCTTTGTGCCGCGTGGTTTCTGGGAAGCGGGGGTGTTCTAACTTGCATTGCTTTGCATGTTGACTCATGTTGTGTCTCTGGGAACGCTGTGCTTGGTGTGAAGTGAACAGCTGTGCCTTACAGTATCATTGCATAGCTTTTGTTCTGTTTCCTGTCTTTCAGTGTGCTATTCTCTGCTAGTAAGGGTAGGACAAAGCAGCTTTACAAGATGTGATGTCGTTACCTGCTTTGTAGAAGTTGCCTGTCCAAAGTAGAGGCAGGTTAGCAGTGTGATAATATAAATCTCAAGGGACCTTGAAAAGCCTGTACTTATCAAACAGGAAAGTGAGGAAGTAATCTACCGTCAGGAAATCACCCTGCACCAGCTTGTATTGAGTAATTGTGTTCCAAAGAGATTGTACTGTTTGGCATAAAGTACTGTATCCCTTTGGAAAGACCAAACAAAGGCACCAAAGTCATTTTCTATTTCTGCTTTTTCATTGATTGCTTAAATTAACCAACCACATTGCTATTGTCCCTATAGCCTTTCTGTTTATTCTCATCATTTCTCTGTATAATTTTATTGAGTGAATGAGGTGAACTCTGTGTGTGTGTGTGTGTGTGTGCATTCAGTTTGAATTTGTCTGCATCCAAAAGTTGAATCCAAGCATCGTTCCTCTTGCTTTAGTAACATTTAGAGCCACGTGAAGATCTGCAGATTGTTCAGCAGCAGGTTAGAGGAAATGTAATGAGTGATTCTGAAGCTGTGAAAACACTCTTGGCTCTCAGTGGGAGGTAGTTTTTACACCACCTCCCTTTACAGTAATTAATACACTTAGTTATTACATATCCTTCAGAGACCTGTGATTATGCATTAAAGTGTTTTCACATTTTCTACTTGACAACTTGATTGTCACTTTTCTCTCAGCTGAAAGAACTCCATCCTTGATTCATTCATTCATTCATTCATTCATTATCCATACTGCTTATCCCGAAGGGTCGCAGGGGGGGGCTGGAGCCTATCCCAGCTAACATTGGGCGAGAGGCAGGAAACACCCTGGACTG
>JAVQJF010064257.1:0-16345 GCA_036023855.1 Gadopsis marmoratus | reverse complement strand
GCCTCCACCGGGGGCAACTCGGGGTTCAGTGTCTTGCCCAGGGACACTTCGACATGCAGACAGCGGGAGCTGGGATCGAACCACCAACCCTGGGGTTAATGGACGACCGCACTACCCCCTCAGCCCCTTTAAATAATTTATCATTAAGAAATGTCAAACATTTGAACTTCCAGTTTCTCAATTGTGAGGATTTGCTGCTTTTCTCTGCTGTATACAATGATTAATCAATTAAATCAACAACAAACAACTGAATCAACACTGAAGACAAAAGTGGTCAAAACTGTGACAAACGTTGCAGAGCCTAAAGGGTCCTAAAGGCATTATGTGTAAACCTTCTGTTAGTAAGCCAGATAAATCGACTCAATGTCATCTGCCACTCAAACAGTTTGAAATGCAGCAAAAACCAAAACGAAAAATAGGGTGACATCACATAAAGCAAAAAGAGCAAACCAACACTGGAAAACAAAAGACATGATCAGGAGATGACCGACAAGAGCACGGGGGTGTATTTCACAGCTGTTTCATCATCCCAATCTGTCAGTAGCTCTAGGGTTAATAAAGTCCCCAGAAGTGCCACAGCTTGCAAATGTGGTGCCACACAGATTTCACAGAGTAAAAAAGGAAAAAGCCATGGTGGGAGTCATTAAGGTTGGGCTGGTGTAAAAATGATCAAACCGGTTTGATATTAAGCCAAACCGGTATATCGGATTTTACCACTAGAGGTCGCACTTGAGTCAGCAGCCGCTCCCAAGTGGATCATAAAGAGAAAGAGCCCATGAGTGAGGGTGTAGTGACTCCAGTCCACATGGTGGCAGTAATGCACCAAGCTGTGCAGCAATGGCAGCATGATATTTTCACAGGTGGCCATGCAAGTTAGATATATTATCACATTCTGAAGTGACTCTTTCTTGCAGTGTTTACACGTTGCCGGCTCTATATTGTTCAACTCCTCCTTTTTTTGGCCATATTGGTGCAGTATTAGTTTTCTCCACCTCTGCCCCGTCTCGTCACCCCAAAAAACAAATGAACTTTCTAGTAAACAAACAACGCGTGAATCACCCCCCCCCCCTCTGTTGAAATTTGACCTCCTTGAAGTTTACCAGGCCTTGGCGCCGCAGTAAATTGCGTTCTGTCAGACATTATTGGCTCTGTTGTTAATCACGTCGTCATATTGTTTATACAAAGGCAATACCTGTTAGCACTGTGATGCTGTCGGCACAGGTTGTTGATGTTGGCTACTTTGAAATTTGCCAGAACGTGTCATAATGACAAGCGCCGCTTTGCATTAAATCAAACCGGTTTGAATCACAGACTGTATATAAAGATGGCCGACGTGTATCCACTTCCTCCCACTGTCCAAAAATGAAGCCAAAATATCGGTATTGAGGTCGCGCCCATACACCTGCCCGATCGAATCGCGAGCACCCCTCAAGTTTTCAATCATGACATCTAACCACCTTTTCATAGCATCCAATAATTAAAGCCAAACTCAATCAAACATCAGCATGATAAGAAATTACCTAAAATCACCATTGAGAACATTTTATTTGACATATAATTAGATTTTTCAGTTTGGTCCATGTCCCTATCTGCTAACATGGAAGGGACGGGTTTTATGACCTACACTGCAGTCAGCCACCAGGTGGCGATCGAGGTGTTTTGGCTTCACTTTTGGGGAAGTGTCAGGTTGTCCATCTGTATGTACAGTCTGTTGGCTTAAGCTTGTACACCAGACCGGACAGACCCGCAAATGGACCCAGTGGCAGGGGTCAGGCTACAGTGTGTGTTAAAGTCAAGCTCACAGCTCCAGCAGCAGCCAGACCACCGTGCCAATAGTCCAACATTCTCACACACTCACAACCTGACAAACTGTGATAACTGCATCTCCTTCCTCTGACTGCAGTCAGAATGTTTAACTAGTGCAGACATTAACAGAAGAAATAAATACATAAAAATCAGTCAGCTTTAATGTATTTCCAGATAAATGGCATTTGACCTTAATGGATGAATGCCATAGAGTCCTGTGACAAACATGACCCAGTTTCCTCCAATTAAATAAATGTACCCGAGTAAAATGGTGAGGTTAGTTTTACCCTAGTGTCAGTCTATTTCACCCTGCCATCTGAATGATAGCTTAAAATGACTCATCCCACTTCTGGATGTTGCGCAATGAAACGTCAGAGTTAATATTATGTAAGCTGAATAGAGGGGATCTTCCACATATACATGGTGGGGAGGATTTCCTGGTGAAAAACAAATTTCTGTGGCAGAATTAAGCTTCAAAGCTCAAACATATCATTATCAACACTTTTCTAGTGTTCATGATACACCTTGCCAGCTCGTCAATACACCCCAGTGTACAGCTGAATTAGGACACAGTGGAAGTTGTTTTATTATGCAAAGGGGGTGGTGAGGTTGAAAGAGATTACTAAAACTGTCAGAACAGTACCAGTGTCCACTTACTTTGAGTATAGAAGCACAAATGTGCATCTCTGCAGTCATCGACCTTCAGTCAGCACATACATGTCAATATCATTTCACGGTTCCTAATAAAAACATCTGAAGAGAATGGCATAAGTATTTGTTAAAAATCAAAGCATATGTGACGTTTAACATCTTGCTAATTGCCATCCCACAACAGTCCGTTCATTGGTTTTAAACTGCACTTCCACGAGTTCACTTGCACACTGGGTCCAATACTGTGAAACCAGACACTATGGCAATACTGGGCCATACCACGCACCAAAGGAGCTTTCAGGAGAAACAGATTCCCCCCAATAAATATTTAGAACGGAAATATTTTGCCATGAACACAGTATAGATACAGTGTGTTGATCAAATATAAGCGATAAGCATGAATTTATATTAAAAAACTACAGCGAAACAGAAACCTCTGTGCATTGCAATCCAACAGAACATACCTGCAATAAATGTAAGACTTCAGTTGCAATGTACAGATTTATACTAACAAAATACTTGGACTTTTGAAAAAGTAGCAGATCATTTCAAACTCCCAAAATGCGTGCCCCCCACATGCAAAAGTTGTCCTTTGTCCATCTGCAATAAGACAATCTTCCCTGCTGTTAAACAGGCATGTGAAGTAGCGAGCACAGCTCCAAATATGCTACCAGTAATGCAAAGTAGAGGACCAATGTTGCAAAGGCAAACAGGCTGCAGATCAAGACAGATGCAACAAACTGTAGGCCAATTTTTTTTTTTATCCGATTACCACATGTATTTATTGAATCCAAGCAGAGATACATTCTCAAAGTTTTTTTAAAAAAACAAAATGCCCAATTAATGAGTCATAAACAAATACAACCTTTGTAAAATCAATAATCTTCCATTTTTGTTTGACACCGTCAGAAAAGAGACAACTCAATAGTTTATGGCAGTGATTTGGTTTGCATTACACTGAAAGTGGAAAATATTAGAATCACCTTTCAATTTAATGCAGTCTAATTCAACACAATATCACTGACTGATGCTGCAACTTTTACTATAAGAGTTGAGTCAACTCCTCTTCATTGAAGGTACAATGTCAGCATTGACTGTGATTTCTCTCATAATGTTGATTGGGCAGCGCATCCCAGAGATGAACAGGCACTTAAATCCTGTTTATTTTTTCAGATAATCCCACAAACATTTTAGACCATAATGTTATTTCCATTAAAATGGTGTGCATCATATTCCCATGAAACGTTAAAGACTGAGAACAGGAATTACTGGAAGTAGTAGCAGTGATGACGGTAATGAGCTCAACTCTGTGGTGGGCATCATATTACTGCAGTAGTGCAGCAACAGGCCCAGCTCTAGTGTCAACAACTGAACATTATAAGCTTCATAAAAGGCCTGTTCAATATGATTCAATTTCATTGTACAGAGGTGTCCATTTATTTTTTGTGTCAATATGTGCCAGACCAAAAGCAAACACTAAAATCATAGCCAGATTTTGGAAACATGTTATGGAGTCCAAACTGTAAACGGTCGCAGCCACCCAATGGGTCTGTGTGTCAGCCTGTCGGTGTGTTTGCCAGGCAGCCTATCTGGCCTTCATCGCCCTGCCTGTTACTGGCAGCCAGCAGGACAGAACATCCTCAATAAGATGCAGAAAAACTAGTCCGTGCATTTGTTACATCTAGGCTGGACTATTGCAACTCCCTATTATCAGGCTGCGTCAATACATTCCTTAAGACTCTCCAGCTGATGCAAAATGTTGCAGCATGTTTACTGAACCAGGAAAAGAGATCATATTTCTCCAATATTAGCATCTCTACACTGGCTCCCTCCCTGTAAACTGCAGAATCGAATTTAAAATCCTTCTCCTCACCTATAAAGCCCTTAATATTCAGGCAGCATCATATCTTAAAGAGCTCATAGTACCCTATTACCCCAGTAGAGCGCTGCGCTCCCAGAATGCAGGGCTCCTTGTGGTTCCTAGAGTCTCTAAAAGTAAACTGGGAGCCAGAGCCTTCATCTATCAAGCTCCTCTCCTGTGGAACCAGCTTCCAGTCTGTGTTCGGGAGACAGACCCCCTCCTCACATTCAAGAGTAGGCTTAAGACTTTCCTTTTTGATAAAGCTTATAGCAGGGCTGACTCAGGTGAGCCCTGAGCCGCCCCTTAGACTGCCGGGAGACTTCCCTTGATGCACTGAGCTCTTATACCATTAATGCTTGTTACTAACGTGACTGCTTCCGTTTCCCGTAACTGTGTGCTGTCTCTACCCTCTCGCTCTCCTCCTGTTGCTTTCTGCAGGTATTTCTGCCTCCGGAGTTGTAGAGTCTGGATCTGTGGTTGCGGTCACCTGCTGCCCCCATGTTCCTGCTCAACAGCTGCTGCTATTGTTATTGCTCTTATTAGTATTACTATTATTTTTAATTACATCAATACCACCATTGCTTTACATCTGTATGTGGAACTGTACTGTGCTGCTGTGTGTTCTTTCCTCCTGCTCTCTCTCTCTCTCTCCCTCCCGCCTACCTGCTAAAGGGAGTGTTTCCTTGCCACTGTCTCCTAGTGCTGCTCATGGTGGGAATTGTTGGGTCTCTGTACATAAAGTCAGTCTAGAGCTGCTCTATATGAAAAAATGCCTTGAGGAAATTGTTATGATATGGCGCTATATAAATAAATATTGAATTTGCTCCACTGCCCAGTGAAAGCACTGGTGTTTGGCAGAGTCACTGCCAAGAATCAGGTTTCAGATGGACTGGATCAGTCTGTCAACAGAGCTGGCTAGAGGCACAAACTGCCATGACCCCTGTGACCGAGCAGAGTGCACCGCTGAAAGCACCTAATAGGAGACCGCAGGACAGTACTTGGTCTCATGAATCATCAGCCAAAATCCAGACATAGCTTTGTAGTGCACTGCTGACCTGGATCCAATTTTTGTTATAGTGTTTCTGCTTTTCACTATCACCTAAACCTGAGAATAAAAACATTTAAAAATAAGATAATGATAATATGGAATCTACTGTAACTTACTCCATCATTTGACCTCAACAGCAGTTAAGAGATAAGATGACTAAGCAGAAACAGCGGCAGCCAGTGTAAATGTAGCCAACAGGGCTAAACGTGGGATCTACTTTCCTACTCTGTTTCAAGCAGGCACTTCTTATTTCCTCTCCCAAGCCTCCTTCCCTTTTCATTTTAAACCTTAAAAAGCACCTTTTTCCTCTCAAGAAAATACAGAGGAAGAACTAGATCTTTTCAGACGGATGTACAACAGCAACACAGCCCGGGTGCGATACCTGTTCATTACAGGACACCAACCCTCTTGCTCTCATTCTCCGATTGCCTTGTAATGTGGCACAACTGATGATCTGCAGCCTGGGTGCAACAATGGTGCACACATCATCAACTTTATCCTCAATAAACACCAGGCCAATCTTCCATATGTGCATCAGAGTACAGTATCCTCATATTAGACAGGATCCATTGTAATCTCACCGTTTGCTTCCCCCCCCCCTCTCGAGATCACAAGGTTTTTGTCAATTCACTTTGCAGGCATCAAACATGGATTTTAACTTTAGAGCAAATCAGTCACAAGCCCAACCACTGATATCAGTAGGGCTGGCTTCTGACATTTTTGTGATACTGTACTTGGGCACAGTGGTGCGTTGAGCTAAATGCTCACGTCAGCATGTTAACGAGCTCACAATGACAGTACCAACATGCTGATGTTATGCAGGTGAAATGTACAGTCGTGGTTTATCATTGACCAAGGTATAGAACAATTTTAAATTGTGACCCAACGGTGGCACTAGACGAAAGGTCAGGGGATAACCAAAGTGATTACAATTTATCCTGAAGGGGACATGAACGTGTGCACCAAAATTCATTACAATCCATCCAACATTTAAGATATTTCAGTAGGACCGACATACAGACATATCCATCCCTCTAATAACCGCTGCATATAAAATGATTCAGTTGACATCTGTACTTTTCACAGGCTGAGAAGGCAGAAACACTAGTTTTGAGTGGCAGCCTCCTTAATGTTCACAAGCTTCAACCTGGAAATGCAGATAAGCAGCAGGAGATGGTGTTGATAGAACTGCTGATTAAGTATGTATCCGACACATAAGAGTACCAGCTGTATCCTATTTACCTTTGCACACTATATTTTTCCACAAGCTACTTACTCAAAATACTGGAGGTCCGATTCAGAACTATAAATTGAAGTTAAGTTTAAAATATTGATACGAATGAACACGTTTGTGGGATTTTCCTACAACTGAAACATGTTACTCACAAATGATTAGCACATTAAAGAGAAAACAGCTCAGTTTCATTTTGGCCTTTGGCAAGTTACCTACGACGTTTATGTTAATTAGCTGGCATAATCTTCCACGAGCAAAAGTTGTCTTTCAAAACATTTAAAGCAATGGTCAGCACATGTAATTTGTCTCAACACAAGCAGCCATATTTGAGCTTTGTCTAAAGAAAATACAGTCGAAAGTGATGATGAATGGCGATAAAATAACGATAATTATCGCGAGTATCAATATAACAAATGCACCTTAAATGCTAGTTTTCCACCTGCCATTAAACAGAAGACGACGAACAGCCAATCGTGTCGCAGAAATAGAGGCAAGCGTACAGACACTCAGGCCTGGAATTGGAGCAGAAGAAAACGCAGTGACCATGACCAGCTCGAAGTGGGACGGTGGCTTGATTGGATCACCTCTACTTGAATGGTGTAATGGTTTCACGTCTGCCGTGATCAACCATGTCTTTCTTCATTAAGAGGGCTAGACACCCAGCGACACTAATTGGACTCAAATTTCCTACGAGCCATTTTTCATAGAGCTGGAGCTTCGAGTACAAGATGACAGGCAGATCAGATGCCGTCTCCTTGCCAGACCTTGCTCTGAGGGAGGTCCAGCTCACTAGCTGGCAACCTTTAGTGCATCAGGCAGAGACATAAGTACTAATGGAGCTGGGGGGGCGGGTTTCTTTCTGATGCTGTTCTGTGCATGATTAACACACCCCAAACTTAAAGCACACCATCTACGGGCCGGCTGCCTAATGCCAGTCCCGACCCGCTTTCCTGTCGGATCTAATAGCACTTCTAATGGAAAATGACTATTAACTAGCAACATCAAAAGGACACATCAGAGAGCGTGTGTGGGGGAGAGAGAGGGATAGAAAGAACAGAAAGGGTTGCAGAGGGGGGATTCGACTGTTTGCTCTCCTGAGATCCTCCTTTAAGGATAAACTACAGAACGGCAGCCACCTTGCAGCGAGGTTGTAGCGAACTGTCATAAACAGTGATCAGAAAGGGCTGTAAACCCAGCAGCTCTTATCCTGCCGAATGCTCGACAACCTTGATGTTTCTGTGGTATGACCTCTGAAAAGCCAAGACTCCTTCCGCACATTTAAAATGTCTGTTTGACAGAAAAGCAGCAGGTTCAAACTCAAGCTTGTTGTAGATTTACAACAGTTAGACAAAGACGAACTACTTCCCCTTCACGGATGCACACACACCAGGGGTTTCCCCTCCTACCTTTGACATAAAAATCAATTGGTGATGCAATTTTAAAATGTATGACCGATTTAATACATTAGCCAAGTTACAACAAGTTTTACCTGCCGTTTTACATATTGCATCACCTGAAACAGAAACGCGCGCACACAGGATCTCAGACATGTCTCCTCTGCCATGCAAACATCTACTTTACATAATGATGCCACTCTGATGGCAAAGGGAGAATGGCAGAACGATGAAGCTGTGTGTGAATACATTTCCCTGCATGTCATGCCATATTAGACTTTCAGGCAGCAACGCACAGAAACTGAAGGATTCTCGTCCAAAGCTCTCAAGCGTCTTTTATTGAGCAGACAGACATGAAGCTGGCAGTTTAATCCACACTGCTTGGTCTCAGAATAATCATTAAATGCTTTCAGTGATGCAATGCAGGCTTGGGCCAGGCAACAGTCCCCTGGAGTTCAAATAAAAAGCTTGGACAATTCCTGGCAAAAGTCTAGCTGGTAATAAAAACGCTAACAATATGATACCCAGTGCAAAAAAAAAAACAAAAAAAAAACCAAAGCATGGACTTTGGTTTGCCAAATATCTGTGATGTAAGCTTTGAAAGCTCATATGTATTGGAAGGGAATACAGAGTCTTTGACTGGGCCTCCTCACACCTTGCAGCGAGGTCTGCTAACCTCACTGTCCCACTGGCTGCGCCGATGTCCGACCTGTGAGGAAACCCTTTTCTCACACACACACACACACACACACACCAACTCAACGCAAGTCTGACGGAAACGCTCCCATTGCAAAGGTTAAATTAAACTTTCAAAGCCGTACAAAGGTGAATACTGACTACGGAGCACGTTTCAATCTAAAAGGCAAACAACGGTTTCATAAACACCAGAAGGACACCGTGCAGATGTCCGAAGCCTGTAGGAATAACGTGCAGGACGAGGTACGACGCGACGTGCCGCCACACAGACCGTGTCAGAGCCTGGAATCAGAGCAGAGAGCTGCGGGGCGACACGGAGAGAAACGTGTCGGAAGGACTTCAGCCGGTCACCTTCTTTCCGGGTTCCACCGGCGTCAGCTTGTCCCCCGTTCCCTCTGCTGTGACACCCCCCGTATTAACTTGTGTATTTTCCCATCAACATTAACGCCCAGGATTGACACGGAAACACGCAGAGATGTGCGTTTGGTCCATGACGACTGTCTGCTGGCTCACGTTGAATTACTAACCGCAGTAAGTCAACCGCCTGTAAGATTTGTAACCATGCGTCCGATGTATACTTGCTGGATTTGACGTTCTCAGTGGCCAAACCGAAGAAACGGGGACATCATAACTTTGACGCGAACAGACGCGTCCTCACAGGGGGGCAGGACCCGCTGTCCGCTTGCAGCCGCCGACCCTGACGGACAAGTCCGAGCGCCGCAGCGTGTCGGGAAACAAACTCACCAGGGGTCGAACTCGTGTATGATGCTCTCGAAGCGAATGACAGCGAAGAGCCTGGAGCTGAAACCGGCCAGCCAGGCCAGGAACAGGATGGTGAAAGACAGCAGGGACTGCCAGCCGGCAGGCTGCGACAGGCCGCCGGACAGACCTCCTCCTCCTCCTGCTGCTGCTGCTGCCCCGCCGCCGCCGCCTCGCTCCGCCGCCGCCGCCGTGCTGCTGCGGCCGTTCCCCGAGTACGACGCTCCGGAGTTCAATGAGGATTTGTGTTTGTGGTCTGAAACCGGGTGATGCTCCGCCATATTCTACGTCAGTCCCGTCGTGGCAAGCAAGTGAAGCCGAGCGGTCTTTTAACGCAGGGGAAAGAAAAGCAGCCCCCCCCCCTCCTCTTCTTCTCTTCTTCTCCTCCTCGCTGCCACGCTCCACTTCCGAAACCACTTGCACCACCTTCCCTACGCTCCCCGCACCATCCCCCAAACACCTACTGTAATTCCAAACTTTCTAACCTTACTTCCCACCAACCGCAAAACCAGCTAAGCAATCGCAGGGAGTCACATAGCAGCGCGGATTTGCACCATACTGGCAGCGACACATGCGGCTCTTCCAGTTCCTGCTTCCTCTCTTGGAGCTGGATGAAGGGGCGGGGAGCTGCTCGTGGAGCAGGAAGAGCCGTCAGCCTCTCACAGCGAGACAGGTGCAGCCAGGCGGGACAGCGCTCCGGGAGAAGCCCAATCCCACGGCAGAGCGCGCTTGACTGACAACCACAGCGGCCAATAGCAAAAGAGCAGCCCGGCCGCTGAGGGCGCTCTCGCTCGAGAGGAAGGTGACGGACGGCGTCGGCGCGTGACAGACAGCAGGGAGAGCGTATGGCGCGCGGGAGTCGCACGCGAGCCAATGAAATAAATGAATGTCGCAGAAGCCGCTCAGTGTGTTGGCCAGTATGACAGCAGCGTGGATTCTGTCCCAACTTTAGGCCCTGATTGAAGCTGGTAGTTGCTTCTTCTCGCCGGAAGTCATTCCTAATGGAGACCGGATGTCCACATTGAGACGTTATTGAAACTTGCAACAAGTTTATGCTGCTGGGAACAACCCTGTTTGATACTAGTGGCATTATTAATGGATACAGGTGTTTTACCTCCTACCACAGGACACCTGAATTGTCTTTTTAGCTCTTGAGTTCATGAGAAAGACTCCTCCAATGGATTGTTTGACTTCGGATATTTAACTGCTTTGGTCCATCACATTTTCTCTTCTATCACTGTGCATATACTGAAACAAGAAGTGTGTCTTGGTGGCGCCAACAGATCTACAATATTTTCTTTCCCTGCCAGGAAACATCACAAACAAGTCTGGAGTCCTCCAGCAGTTTGGGGAATCTGAGACCATTAGATCTATCTGTCTTGGACACAAGCAGACAGATAGAGAGGTTCTGTTTAAACCCATCCTCACAAAAAGAAACAAGGAGAGGGATAGCCCTGAGGTGAAAGAGCTGAGCTGCTCGGGGAGGAGACGCAGAGCTTGATAATCCACCAAGTATCTGCTGAATCAAAGGGGAGGCTTTCTGAACGAAATGTTGTTTGGAGACTGTTAATGAGGTTCACCTCCATGCTGAACAGTCAGCCCTCTCGAGAAGAATTCAAGTGAATAAAGAATTAACTGAATAAAGAGTTATGTGACTGCAATGTGCAGGTCTACCCATTAATCCAACCTAGACCTTTTGTGTCTATATCATACCCATTTCTATCAAAATTATAGATTTCATTAATCTTTCATGAGAACAGTAGAGACATGAGCAAAATATTGTTTTTCACATGGACAGACCAGTTTGGGGTTTCATCTTCCCACTTCTGTTTTAGTTTTGCTTAATCTCACAGATTACTTTGACACAGCTGATCATGATATTCCATTGGAAGACTGCAGGCCTGGCTGTCCACTGGTTTCTTTAACCGTGACATTTTCTGCCAAACAGTTTTGGTTATTTCAGATGAGAGATTTTCTGTTTCGGTGTTTTAGTCTGTATTCCACATTCTTGGACGACTTGCTTTTTAAATTATACAAAACCCTGCTAAGCAACAGTTAAGGACTGTATTGACTTTTGTTTTTACCATTAAATAAGGATAAGACTAATGTACTTTTTGTAGGTCTTTAAAACCAGAGACAGGAAATGGGTTCACGCTTTGAGTCACAGTTTCTGAGACACAGTGGGCAAGTCAGGAACCTCTGAGTTATTTTATGATCTTAACTCACAGTAACTCAGTAACATACGTAAATATGGAAGCCTTTTACAATATCACAATGGTGCATGTCTGTGTCTGTGGTTTATATCTGTGGGGTCCATACGGGTTCTTTGCTGTCTTTGGGTTGGTTGGTGGTTGGCTGTACATGAGTTTTAAAGTATAATATAAAATTGCCTTCCTTCCATATGTAAAAACAGGTGATGTGTACCGACAAGTGAGGAGTTAAATGAGATCAAGGACATTCTGTGGCAAACAATAACAAAGGCAACATCCCCGTTTTCTTGGAGCAGAATTGATCTCGTACACTAACTTTCCTGACGTAAATTACCTTCATTTAAAGTCAGATGAATGTGTAAGAGCAATGATGTAGTGGTTAAATAATCTAACTTAAAATGTCCAATCTTCATATCTTTTACACTAAAAAAGAGCACGATAAACGTTATAGATCATACATTGTATCAAAGGAGATAATAGACTGGGAAAGTAACCACATTTCTCCACACTCATTTTGCATAATGTAATATATGTGAAAGTAACACCAAAGATAGATTAGTTTCATTCTTAATGCCAGGTGGTTGACAAATCCTCTTGTTTTAGAAACATTTTCATCAATATGCAGGCCTGAACCTATTTAGCTTTTTCTTCTGTCTATTATCACCAAACCTATTGAACCCATTGTATGAAAATGTGTTGTATATCACCTGTGGATTTAATGCATATATATATATCAGACTTTAAATTATCATTCATACTATATTCATATGTCCATCACTGGTTGCAGACACACATCTGGTAGTGCCCATATGAAGAGTCGGTAACCCTAACATGCTTAAAAAGCATACCATGAATCACCATTGCACTAGTCTTACATTACATGTTGAACAGTGGCAGCTATTAGAGTAATTAATGAAGTGTTGGAGAGTGGCCTTTGCAGCTAATGAGATCAATTGATTCATTTATCACATCTCTGGACCATGCACACTGCTGCAGAATCAGCAGCTATCCTACTATCTATCGAAACACAGAAGCAGTTTGTGGTGAGCTGTATTCCTGCTGCTAGCACAGTGGTAAACCATAAATATGTACGCTTAAGTGAAGGTGTGATAAAGCTTTCATGGTTTCAGTTGCATAAGATCCCTCATCCTGTAGAGATGCAGCTGTTTGGGTCAGCCTGTTCCGCTTCACTGAGTCTATATGTAATATACTAGCTGATGCAATAAGCATTATGTTCTTGTTGTTTGTTTGTGCGTGTGTGTGGTGTATGGGGGTCTTCAAAAATCACTAAGAGCAGGGCCCAGGTCTCTGCAAAAAGCTGAGGTGGGGAAGACGAACATGCTGTTTTAAGACATTTAAGCCTCCTGGGTCCAGTTCTTCAAATGTGGCTTCACTAATTCAGGATAACATGCTGTTGTCAGGCTAAAATAATCATGTTTATTCTCATCCAGCTAATTTGGTTCTTTGAAAGCAGTTTGAGGATTTGTTAATCCAGGATGAAGTTATTTTGAATAACTGTGCACTCTTACTCGTTGTCATTCTGATTTAGGGAAAACACTCTAGCTTGTTTGCTTTTTCTTTAAAACACTCACAATCATCTTGGGCGGCACTAAGCCCGGGATGCTGCGATGGTGTCCTTGTGAGTGGTAACACACAGACAGCGTAAAGGGAGGATAAATCTGAAATGGTCAGCCAGTGGCAGGTTTATAGCCACAGCGTACTTCCCGTGAGCCAGACTCTGAACCAGTTAATTGCCAATAATCCTGCACTTCTGCAAGTTTGGGCCGATTACTCTGACGGCAGCTCCAGAAAAATTTTAAACCAGCTTAGAAAAAAACTAAAATCCAGTCTCATGTGAAATCATCAACATTCTAATTTGGATAACTTGGTTATCCATGTACGAAGAATAGGCCCCTGATCTTTGTACACACTTGATGCCTGTGCTTTATTGTTCTTTTCAGTGAACACTTATTGTCCCACACACAGCAGCTGGTCAAAATGCAAATCCACACTGTGCAATAAATAGACACTGAAAAGAGAGAATTCATGGATGGGCAACTTTGCTCAAATCCCCTGGTTTTCAGAACCATTTAGTATCTGTGTTGAGGCAATGTAATTTAGCAGATAATGCAAAGATAATTATATTAAGGTCTGCCTCAGTCTTGTGGGCTTAATGAACCTGCTGATCTGAACCCAATCCTACAATCTACATTAACCCATGAGTCTTTGTCTCTATAGGGCAAAGTCATCTACATTGCTTCATAAAATAAAATCTGCTGGATAAGGCTGGAGCACCTGCGCTCTTTAAGAAAACAGACATTAACTGGAAATTATTTAGCATTTTTTTGCTACAGCCACACTTGATGTGTAGAAATGGGTTTTACTGGCCTGTGGTTGCTAAGGAGCATAAATCGGATAAAGTTTACTGCACTATTATTAGTCAAAACATTGCTCATAACTCATGTCTTTTACTTAAAGCAGGCATCATAAAGAGTCGGTCTGGACCTGCTCTATATGAAAAAGTGCTGTGAGATTACTTTGTTATGATATGGGGCTATATGAATAAAACTGAACTGAATGGAATCTGACAAATGTTCAATAGGAAAATGCTATGTTGATATAAATAATATGACTGGATATATATATATACTCCAGGAAACTGTTTACACTTATGTATCTAACTCATCCAACTGGGTGGTAACATTAACAGAGAAAGCAGCGGGTACCTGCACGTTTCACCAGTCTCCTTCAGCTCTAAGACGTTGCCTTGGACTGCCATCATTGTGTGGTGTCTGCTGCCCTCTACTGGCCTTAACATGCGACAGCGACACGACGTGGACACCGTGGCCGCCACCTTCATTGGGGCCATAAGCGCTGCGAGTACTATTCGCTGCTGTCAGTGCTTGATCATTGATTTGCAAACCTACTGTAAATCTAACACACCCGTTAGATGTGTTGCTTACATTGTACCAATGTCAGCCTGGCATGTTTTTACCCTTCTGTGGTTTTTAATCTTAAAATGTAGCAAACTCACAAGCCCACTTTAATATCCACAGCGTAGTACTGAGTGGTGCTATCTATCTATCTGCCAGTTAAAATGGAAACTTGTTCAGCTATCTCTTTTCAGTTTTCATCTTACGGCTGAACTAAGACAACAAACCAGCGAGGCTAAACCCACTGGCTCTCTGAATCTTGTACTTCTCAGATTAAACGTCTGGGGGCGACGTTCACAACACCTCCAGATTTGGGGACGCTGAGAGACGTGATATATCCTGATATTACACAGCTGTTTCTCCCCGGACAGGCAACCGTGTCTGTCAAGTCTCAGGAGAGGAAGATAAAGAATCAAATGATTGAATCACGCGCTAGAATTGACAAATGGCGGCGCTTCTGCCTCCTGGCCAGCCGGTGGCGCAACGCCGTGTTGCAAGCTCCAGGGTCATCAGGAGGAACCCTAGATGTATAAATGCAGACATCCCACTGTAACAGCAGCATTAACGAGCAGAACAGCCATGGAGAGGCAGTTGGAAGGTAAGCAGCTACAGGGAAACTGTGCACAGGCACATGTGTCTGATCTCAGGAGAGAAGGATCAAATGATTTAATCACTGTACATTTTGACATTTTCTTCTGTCAATAATGAAATTATAGGTAAGTATTATTTATTATAGCATTATCAAGTAAAGAAAATGAGCAGCTACGGTTGAAACACTGCTCTGTCGTCCAAGTCTGACTGTCAGCTCCAAGTAACAGTCATCTTTTCATTTTATTTCTGACATATTGTTCTGGCAAGCTTGTTTATGCAACTGTATGTAAAATACTGTTGGCAAGGCATTTTGAAAAGCAGTCGTCCAGGCAAACTGGGAGAGAGGAACATTATCTTTAGAGAGCAATAGGGAGTGGATCATGAGCATGGGAGGCATACACGCAACATTTTGGATGTTGTTTTAAGGACAGGAAAGTTAAGCTTGTAGGTAGGACATGGATGTCAGTCGCTGGGCAAATTCAATGCCTAACTGGAAAGAGGATGTAAAGTTAAGATAGGGGACTGAGAATGTAGGAAAAAGGGAAAATACCAGAGCAAAGATTAGTTACTGAGTCAACATGTTGCAGTCCTTAGGTAACCACTCTGTAATAGGCTAGGGGACAATGCAGCATTTGATTTTTAGCTTACAAGGGAGGCAGGAAAATGCTGGGATTATTTGGGATATTATCTACCTAGTCACAGCTTTTTATAATTACTTTTAATTACGTTTTATTTTTTTGAAAGACCATTGATGTCAGATCTCAAGTAATTTAGTTTTTCCTTTACTTAAAAGAGAATCCCAGTGCAGGTGAGAGCCCCAAGGCAGATCCTGGACATCCAGCGAAATGTTCTCCGGTTATCATAGACGGTGCTCCCCTGAACGGCCCCAATCTGAACGTACGCACAGCAGAGAACTTCATTCACCAATCCATGGCCATCATTATGGAAGATGCAGTGAAAAAGGCAACAGATGTCAGTGAAAAGGTAAAGGTGTAATTAAATGCTTGTCGGTGTAGATATGTAGACTTACTTAAAACTGTTATTGCTGCTGCTACAGTTGACCTTGACAGTGAGATGTTTGTCCGTGCTGACCAGGTCTGTGAGTGGCGTTCCCCCGAGCAGCTGAAGGACTTGTTGGACCTTGAGCTGAGAGACAGAGGAG
>JAVQJF010064255.1:0-72375 GCA_036023855.1 Gadopsis marmoratus | reverse complement strand
CTCTCTACCCAACCGGTCGAGGCAGATGACCGCCCACCAAGAGCCTGGTTCTGCCTGAGGTTTCTGCCTGTTAAAAGACAGTTTTTCCTTGCCACTGTCGCCTAGTGCTTGCTCAGGGTGGAATTGTTGGGTCTGTACATATAGAGTTGGCTTGGACTTGCTCTATATTAACAAGTGCTATGGGATAACTCTGTTATGATATAGCGCTATATAAATAAAACTGAATTGAATTGAATAACATCATAGGAACCTGTGTGAGGCCAAACTGTTCTCCATCTCTCTTCTATGTTGTGCATCAACTCATTTCCAGCTACAGTCATACTGACTGTGATAGAATGTGTGTCGTCGTATCAAAAAAATTGAATCATTTGATGGGATGTGACCTTTTCTTTCGTGTGTGTGTGTGTGTTTGCCTCAGTATGTGTCAGAGATCCGATTCGATGGCTTTTCTCTGCGTTCTCCAGTGCATCAGATATCGGCATCCAGTCTCTTGCAAGCTCCCTACACCGCTACAGACCACAAACTGCAGTCTGAGGTAAGTGCTCTTGTGTTCTCCTGCCACATCTTTGACCAGTGTTTCTACAAGTGGGTGCCTGTTTTGTTTGTATAGTGCATTCACGCAGACATAGGCGGTGCGATTCTTAGCCACGAGTTTAAAGCATTTCTGCTCAACAGTTTGTGGTGGAAACGTAGGAATGTGCCAACAAAGGCAGGGAAGAAAAAGACTGCTAGCAAGTTAAAATGGATGTCAACAGCGCACACTTAGAAATATTTATATAAATCAGCTCTTTAATGAGGAAGGAAAAGCATGCCACGCGTTTGTTAGACCCCAAGATAAAAACTGTTCCGATTGAATGCTTTTCGCAATGATCACATACATATGGCGATTATTAAAGGGAATATAATTTCCTCCCTTCACTTACTACAACCTTATTTTTCATGCATTTTTTACTTACTACGGTATTTAGAAAGAGGCTGTCCTCGCTCTTAATCCCTCCTACAAAGCTCTGATAGGTTGAATGTTTCTCCAACTGGGGAAATAGCAGTCAGTGGGCACAACAACAGACCTATTTGAATCACTGAGCAAATCCGAGATGTGGGCAGCGATTCAGAGGTCTGGCACCAGGCTATGTTGCAGCTGCCTCTCATTTAACAAACACCTCAGGCAGCTAAATGTATGGGTTTTGTTGCCAGACAATTGTGGTTTCAAAAGTCCATTTGTTTGCCTCATTATTTCTTGTTTATTCCTCTCTGACAAAGACTTGTCCTCCAACGTGTCAGCAGTTACCCCGGAGTAAGCAAGCTGAATCTTCTGCCAGAGTGCTGAAGGCCCTGCACTTGATCCAAATATTGTCAGAGAAGAACCCTTGTTGAGAGAAATGTAACATATTTCAGGTTGTTCATTCTTGCAGCTTGAAAGAAGACTATGATGAAATTATGTCTGTGTGTTCATGTTCCTACAGACTTTAGAGGAGGTTTTGATTGGCAGGAAGTAGATAATGGCTGCATTTTCATTTAGGGGAGAACGGTTCCTTCAAACCCATATCTTACCTCCTAGCTAAAGAATCGAATGAGCTGCACACACACTCCCATCTCCTAATGATTTCTGGTGGCTAGAGGGAGATGGGCCCAGAAGGGTCACTTCCTGGTTGCCCTTTAATCACACCGAGGAACCTGTGACAGGAGGACCATCAGTCAGATGGTAATTTTATCTGCCAAATGACCACCAACCTCTGATGACCTTATAGCCAGAAAACAGTACTTGAATATAAATGCATCATCTCATTGAGGGAGGTCATTGCCCAAGGGTTTAACTGAGGGAAATCTGTAAGTCATGCGTTACATCCTAGGTTTTTGCGCTCATCTTTTGTCCATCCATCTTTCACCAGAGTTGATGTACTTTTTTAGGGTAAACCTCGCCTTCATTTTGTATGCACTTTTTTGCCAAGTTGCAGTTTTCACTATTCAATTATCAGCTTTTCCTTTTTTTTGTCAGATTCCACATATTCCACATTTTTTAGTGGAGTGCTCCAGAGTTATTTGTATTGCGGTGATATGAATCACTGGCTGGTCAGCTCACAGTGGTATTCCCAGCCACAACGTATAGCGTCAGTTATTGTCCATGTGTTGTGACAGTAAGTGACTCACACGACCACTCCTTTTTTAAAGTCCTTGTAAAGCAATTGTAAATATGTGTTCTGAGTTTTTAACCACCCAGTCAAATTTGAATGATTGCAAAATGCATTCAAAATCATGAAAAAAATAAGTGGTATTCTCTGATCCGAAATGCTGGGGCTGTGTCTGCTGAAGGGGCTGGTAGATAACTTTACTGTACCACTGAGCTGAAGAACGAGTGAGAGCAGCTGCTCAGCGTCAGACTCTCGTTCAGCGAGCTAACCCAACAGCTCAAAGTTCTAGTTTTTATGTAGTGTTAGAAGAGGGGTGCTCAGTATGGCTCCAGTGCATCTTAGCGCCATGATTTCAGGCCTGCCCAAAAACATCCTGAACACACAAATGGTAAGAAAAAAAACAATTAACGGTCTCCATAATTCATAATCAGCTTTTCACATGTTTTCAGCATTTAATTTCTAACATGTATAATGTGTTTTAGAAACAAATCTCTGAATTGTTCCTTTACACAGACTTAAAATCTACAGCCAACTGTTGTAGCACACATTGGTTAAAATCTGAGCGTGTGTACATGTATATAAGATACACTGATTGTGTGCTGGTTAGAGTGCACTCTTAGTGTGAGACGAGGTCTGTTATTGCAGTCGGTATAGTTCTCTTCAGGTCACTGCATTAGTCATTTTCTTGAGTCATTTGGACAAGGGAGTAATGAACTTTCCCAACTTGCCAGCGAAACTGGGAATTCAACCCGGGATCATTAAAATCTTCATCTGCTCTTAATCTATAGGAGTCTATCAGAAATAGGTCGGCACTTCATTCCAGATTAATAAATTATGAGATTGAGATTTCAGGCTTTCCTTGGTATTTTTGTACTTTTCTGTATATGAAAACGACCTGTTTTTAATGTGTCAAATGTTTTATATTTTATTGATTTCCTTGTAATGTGTTGAGCTCATTAGATAAGTAGGACAACTGTTGAAAGACTGCTGAAACGTAGGCCTTTTTATAATATGAGCTACAGCGTGTTGGATACCTGATGGTCTCCTGACAGAGGTGGTTGGTGTTGATGTTGAAAGGAGTAGTAAATTAATCGATTAGTTGGGAAACAGAAAGTTTATCAACAATTTGGATCATTTATCGTTGTTTCTTTACTTATTTCATTCTGTCTTTCTCTCTTCCACCACCCTCCGTCTGTCTGTGTTTGCAGGTCTTCCATTACTACACACCAGTTTTAGATTTGGTTCAGCTGGTAAATCTGTCAGACCTGCCCAGCGTTATGATGTCCAGATCCCAGTTTGAACTGTATCCTTATTTCTGATGTGTGTTTTTTTTTTTTTTTTTTTTTTTTTTTTCTTTCGGGGGAACCAAAGTAACATCATAATGTCTAAGTCCTTGAAATAGCTAGTCTGTATGTTCAAAGTTCAATATATTAACAACACGTAATATTACCAAATGCAAACTGTTTGAGTGGTCATAATAATAATCCAACCTTGATTTTTTTTAATTTATTTATTTATTTTATCATTATTATACCATTTACAGCTTTGAATACCTTGATAAAACAAGTGTTATATAATGCAGCTTCTACGTTTTTTACTACAGCCCCCTAGGAATTTTCCTGCATGAAAAGGTGGATGGTAACACCTACTCCTCAGTATTGTATTGTTCCTTCACCACCAACCAAAAGATGCCTGTCTGGGAAGTCAATGAAAGCTAAACTCCTATTGGACCAGCTTAGGTCACTGCGTGGAAAGGTATCAGCCCCTACGCTGTAATCTTACACATACAATATTGGAAAACATCTGCCATAGAACTAATTTCCAATTAAATTAATTAATTGCATTTAAACTGAGATTTCTGGTTGAGAAGGAAATCTGTTTACTTTAGTCCAAATGTACATAGGACATACAGTAGAAGATGCACATAAGACTCATCATCGACTGTACTATGTGTGTATGTTTTATATTTATCTGCTGTGTTTCTATCCAGGTTGGAGTGTTGTTCAGCCTGTCCTGTATAATCACCCCCATCGCCCAGCCTGCAGCCAGCCAACTCAGCTCCCAACGCTGGAGAGAGTGTATAGCCAGGAGACCAAAGTCCTTATCTGGTAAGACAGTTTTTTTTTGTTTTTTTTTCTCCAAGCACTCGTTAAATGGATGACCGCTTGGCAGCAACAGAGAGCAGCTGTATCACCTTCCGTGGGGAAATAAATTGATAACTACACTGATACAGATAATAAAGGCATCTGTTGGGGAAGCTGTCTCGGAGGTGGGACTGAATCAATTAAAAAAAACACAACTGGAAAAAAACATTCATTAGACAAGATATAACTGATATAACCATACCCTTGAGGAAATTGGATTCCAGCAGCAAATAGTAAATAATAAAAATAAGAACTGCAGAGATTAGGTATACAATACAATGTATGGTATATTCAGATACATATTAACATATAATTATGATATATTACATAGAAGTGTATGGATAAAATAATCCATAATATAAAATGTGAAATTTTCATTGCAGCAGAAAATCCTAGGACAAAATGGGATACAAAAAACATACTGATGCTGCAGCAGATATTATGATAAAAGTTTTGTCAAATTAAAAAGTGAGATTCCTCTTCCAACGATGATTAACTCTGGATGTTATCGCCCTCCTTCTGTCTGTACCCTGTAGTGCCTGACGTGGAGTTGAAAGGTGAGAGTGCTCACTACTTCCTGTTGGTCCAGGGCTCAGACGACGTTGGTTGTGGTGCCTGCAGAGTCAGGATGATGCACTCGGACAGTCAAATCAATGGAGCGGCTGCCATGGCAACCATCTCCGGGCTGCTGAGAGAGAAGTCTGTGTCATCATCAGGTATATTATGTTGTCATGTTCATAAAGGAGCACACGTGTGTGTGTGTGTGTGTGTGTTTCCGTGTCATTGTGATTGTCACTTTAATTAGCTAAACCTGTGAATGGCAGCATCTTGGACCTGATGGGCTCAAACAGCCTATCAATCACCCTTCCACATCCTGCCTCAGTAATGTCAAAAAATGTTGATAGTGCGACATGAAAAAATGATAATGGATTTGGTCACTCCTGTTATTACTCTTTGTCTTACTTCTTTGATGGACAATCAGACTCTGTTATTCTGAGTTATCAGTGGGCTACATTGCCTGTTTTTGTGTTTTTAGCATATATTTGTTTTAATTTTGGCAAATTGGCAAGTAGGTCGAATTAGCTATTTTGCAGTTCCTGTACACGTGGATGTAAAGACAGCTATCACTGGATTACCTTAATACTGATGAAAGCTTTAAAACATAATGATGCATATGCGAGTTCTGTTATAAGGAGTGTCTTTGTACCATTTTCAGTGAATTGAGAACGTTTATTCTCGACAGACATCTGAGATCATGATTTCCTCAAAGTGTTAGTCACACTGAATGTAAAAATATGTGAATCACATCTGTGATCAGATTTCACTGAGTTATGACTCGAAGAAGGAGGAGAGCACATTTTGATGCTAAGGGTTTTAAAGTACCTTAATTGCAGCCATGAGCTGTGTGTCACAGCTACCGCTGCAGCTCCAGCTGCTGACAGTGTTGGTGAGTGGGCAAATCACAGTTTCTCTTTAAGCACCCCCTCAGGTTGATTGAAGTAGAAACCCTTCTGGCTTCATTGACAGAAGTTGTGGAGTTGTGAGTTTTCATCGTGCTAGCCTGCCGCTGTTGGCCGTCCTGACTTCACAGATTTTCCTTTTTTGGGCTACACGTCTCTCTTTTACCGCCTCTTCCTTCTCCTTCACGGTTTCTCCTCCCTCCTCTCTCACAGCACTGGAAAGTTGTGACTGTGCTGTTAAGGATTTCCTCAACTTTATCTCAATCAGTTAAAGAAGACCGAAAAAGGGTTTTGAAGGGACAAATGGGGGGAATGTGCAGATGGATGGGGGATGAACCGGATGGGTGATTGAACAAAAACCTGGCCTGGTTATGGCTGACTAGCAGAACAGACACTTGTTGTTTGTTTTGTTCTCTAAACTTAAAGCTTCTTTCCTGGTGAATGCCCTTCATTGTTCTTGGGCTTTAATATGATATTCAAGAGACCTGCTGTGGTGTTTCCTCCCGAGAGTTCCTGCTGTTTTTAACCTTTCATGCAACCTTCAGGAGACATTTTTAAAACACTTTTTAAATGCAGAGCAAGACTATAAAAGGTGTTCTAACTGCTGTAATGACATATAAAAGGTGTCCTAACTGCTGCAATGACAAAGCATGAACACAGCACAGTTTTCAGTAAAACTCTTTTCTCTTAAAATGCACACCTGAGAATTATTGCACCTGAACAAAAACATGAAATACTCAATATATCTTTGTGTCCTGTATTAGCATAAGGTTTCTGAGTGAGCTTTGAGTCTCTTTTGGCAGCAAAGGGGTTACAAACTGGATTCATTAACTATGTGATTATTGAGGCAGCAGTCTTAGCTTCATCTTTTTGTTATCGTTCGGTGGTTCCCAGCCCTTTTACCTTTATGATGCCTTAAAATGGAACATGGTCTACTTGATCCCTCTCGCAACATTTGCAGATGTCTATGAGTTGTGATACATTCCACCCAAGAGTGATATTTTTTCCTCTCTGATTTAGTTTAGACTCTCCCTGCCTGGTAAATCCTCATGCCTTGAGTTTTAATGCAGGTTTTCTATAATATTTGATGTAAACTGACCTTTTTGTAAAAAATTGTTGGAGTGCCCCATAAGCTCTCTGTTGTCCTTGATCCCAGAGACATATCAAAATGTTCTACAACACACAAGTGAGGTCAGCAAATTATCTCATAATTCTCTCTTTTTTTCCATTCACTATTTCTCTCTCTTTGACCAGCAGGAACTGTAGGCAACATCCTCTGCCCTCTGCCTTGTCTCCAAGGAGACAGCCTTCTGAAGAGAGAGAGGAAGGTCACTCAGGTCCAGACACTGGTACTCAAAGAATATCTCAGTAAGTACTACGTTTAAAGAGCTCCTGTAATGGAAAACACTTCTCAGAATATATACATAGTTCTGGGAACATAAAGTAGGAGGTGCACAAGTTCACTGCAGAAAACGATTGCGCACTGTCAAACAGATTTCATCACCATGTTTGCTTTACCATTGTGCTTTTATTAATTGCTTGCATTCTTACGTATGATAACAACCAAGACGAGCCCTTAGAACAGCACCGTGAGGTCACTAAGATGTGTTAATCAAAATGCTATGACCCCAAGCAGGACGTGGACGTGACCTCTCACAGAATAGAGGAGAGAATGGACATAACATATTTTCTACCTGTCTAGTAACTGTAGTGTATCTTCAGAATAGGGATCTATCAAGAACATTGTTTGACAATTAAGAAAACAAAGGTATTTTTCACTTCATGTTGACTGTAAGACAGACACACGCATAGATTAACCTGGTTGACCCTGCACACAGCACGCTGTTCAGAAATCGTTTTGACAGTATGATGGGGATTATTTTAGAAGGCTGTGTTCTCCTCATGTCGCTAACCCTTTCCTGACCTTGTCGATGGCTGCTGTCTCACGGCTCTCTTTAATTAGTCCTTTTCACCATCTCATCATCTTCATATTATCCAGACTCATTCAACCATTCCTAATATTAATATTAAATCTGAGTCTTTAAGGTTTGGTAGAATATTTGTTTTTTACAGGAGTCCTCAGTGTTGACTCCTAATATAAATTCACTTGAGATCAAATGACACTCTTAAAGATATGTATTTATACCTGAGACAAAGCGAAATGGATGGAAGAGAGGTATCAACAACTGTTGGGGGCCACGCTGGGCTTTCTGAACTGTCGTCACTGAACTTTCAGCTCTCCTCAGCCCTCAGCACAGGGTGGTGCATAGAAAGACTCTGTTGAAATATCATTATTTTACAGACACACATAATGTCCCCTTGGTAGGCAAAGATAGTGAAACACCAGTGGAGTGGAGCCAGATTAAAGGAAATGGAGTGAAATTCTTCAGACAAGGAAAAGCAATAGGGCTGTTCTTTGAAAAGGCTGTGAGCAGAATGAAGAGTCCTGACAGACCACAGGCCTTAATGAAATTCCTGGCAGTACATTCCAACTTGGCATTAAATTGGGAAAAGGCATGTCCCTATAAGCTACAGAACTCAGAAATACTGTTGGAAGTTTTTCAGATTTTCTGTGTCATCAGCATGCTGTCACGGACTAATTATAAAACTGAAAAGAATGATGACAACGTAAAATAAAATAACAATACTAGCAGTAACATATTGATGATAATAATAATTATATAAAATATTACATCAAGATGGGACAGGGGAAACAGACGACAGGGAAAAACAAAGTAGAATAAATAAGTAAATAATAACAGTCAGGTACACTTTTGCTTGAGAAATCAATACTATCAAAATGTCCTTTTATCTTTTCTCCTGCCCATTTTTGCCCTTTGGGCACCTCTTCAAAATGTCCAGAGAGAGAGTTTGGGAGTGTTTGTTTTTCCACTGAAAAAGCTAAGCCTGAGTAAGATTTTAATGTAAAAATAAAACTGCTTCTTTAAAGCCCGAGCCACTCATTACATAAATGCTACTTTTTAAATTCAATCCAAATCATATGTTGCTTGGGCTGAGCAGTATTACCTGAAATCCATACCATGGTTAATTATCACACATGCCTTTATAAATAAATTAATTTACCAAATATACCTACAATAAAATAAATCAAATTAATCAAATTACATTATGCACGTGACAGCTTCAGGTTGTCTGTTTTGGTTTGTTTATTGCCCAGCCATATGCTTTGCTATTATTTGGGACTACCAGAATGTATTATTACCCAGTGATGCATTGAAATAAAACTATAATGAATTATAGAAATACGCTCCTATTTTAGAGAATGATCTCTAAACCCTCTCATTAAGTAACAACGACACAGAAGCCAAACTCCTTCACCATTTTACAGAGTTGAACAAATTTACCATTGAGCCAAAATCTAAATCCGAGATGTTGCCAAAATGAAAACCAGCCTGTTTGTGTGTCCAGGACGGAAGGAAGATGGATCGGCCCCAATCTCAATACCTATCAATGACTTGAAGGTGATTCTGAATCTGGCCAGGGAGCAGTATCTGAAGATGGTTGACTCCACTCTGCCCTCAGCTGCTGCCACCTGTCTGACAGACGAGCAGGAGAGCACGGCCGCCAAGAACTCAGGTATGGACTAAGAAAGATACAAAAACAAGCCAACAGTAGTTTCACATGCATTCAAAGCAACACTGGATACATACACAGTGGAAGCACACAATGAAAACCCCTACCACTCACAGACCTACATCATCCGTATCATTGAATGCTCTGTTTTTTCCCCCTTAATAAGTAACACTTTCTTTGTTGTAAATAAATTCCTCTTTTCCACTGAATGCATCAAATTTCAAATTAGCACCAAAAAGCCTGTTTGGAAAATCCTGCTTTCCCTACATGTTGGCAGAATGAAAAGAACTGGCAAAACTGCCATTGTTTTAACTTGGGAAAGTTCACAATGGGGACCTCTTTAATGACAGTTATGCACATATAAAGCTCGATGTACTAAAAGTATGGGATTTACATATGTGAATTGGCCTTAATATTCAGCCAATTTAAACATAGACGCGGAGTGACGCCGCAATCTAAATCTCACAGTGCAAAAATCCACACATCACATGTATTTACCAAATCACACATTCTGACTTCATACTTATTACTTCATACTATACAACAGACAGCAGTGCATCAGTATTCACTGTACACACATTCATAGGATGACAGTTTTAGGAAACAATGCCAGCTAATCATATGCAAATACAGTAAATTGTAAGACATAAAGTAAGTCTCATCCTGCAGCTAGAGCTAAACGCACAGTGAGAGTGGTGTGGCTCATTTTAAAAATGTAGCTGTGGGGCTAATAGAGCTGCATGTCAGCAGTTTTCATGCCATAAATGCTGTGACATAATTTCGGGCGTTTCTGTCTTACTAGATTGCAGCGTTGTCTCAGCAATTGTAATTGTATTAGAATAGACAGGAATAGAGGAATAGTATCCAGCCGATTTCATGTTCTGTGACATTAACATGTATTTTATTTAGCTCTCCAGGGCCTCACATAAAGGATGTACTTGAATTTCACGAGAGGTGAACCATCAAGCTTCAAAGCTTGATGGTTCAGCTCTCGTGAAATTCATACATTCATTCATTCATACATTCATACATTCTAATGCGCAAATCAGGTTATTTTTTCCCATAATCCTTGCCCACCCTCTGCTCTGCAGACGGAAATGCCATTTATAGTAATAAACAGTTTCTGCAATCCGTTAGGAATGTTTTTCTTTTGCGTTTGTGTATCTGCATCGCCTAAAGGTGTCAATGACTTTGTGTGGGGCTGTCAAACTGCTGGAAGAGAGCATCAGTCTCGTCATATAACACACTTAAAACCCCAGGCCATTGCAGTACATTAAAACACCCTAATCATCATCGTAATGTCTTACTGATTTTTCCGGTCAACTCTATTTCCTTTGAGGTGCATCCATCAGCATTTTAAAACTATAGTGAACTCCAGCTTATGGGTCAAGCAGTGCCAAACGGTAAAGGAGCATCTGAGGCCGGGCAGTATGCAATTCAATTCAGTTTTATTTATATAGCGCCATATCATAACAAAGTTATTTCAGGGCGCTTTTTCATATAGAGCAGGTCTAGACCGACTCTTTATTTACAGAGACCCAGCAATTCCCACCATGAGCAACACTATGCGACAGTGGCAAGGGAAAACTCTAACTTTGTATTTTTAGGTCTATATCAGACAACTAAAGACTGATATACACAACTAAGTATCTGTCTATTTAGACTTGAAGGCTCATTTATCAGTAAACTGTTTGGGGGCACAGTGTCAGAAATGAACGTACTAAGGCTTTGAATTAAAAGAAGAGTCCATTTTTCAACTATTGGTCATATTTTCAGACATTGCATTGCAGACAAACAAAAATGTTTCATGCAGGACAGATATTGAGATAGCAATACTGGTTCTTGCTCGAAGGGACTTTCCAAATTAATCAGTGGGAGTGCCAACTGTTGCCAACTAAGCCTTGTTGTTTTGTAATTGTAGCTTCTGAGACCATTTCCCACCTGCAATCTGACTGGCCTGAGAGGAGCGTCCTCCACAACATGGAGAACTTGCAGAGGAGACGACAGAAGAGGAGGTATATGATGTCCAGCATACACCGATCAGCCATAACATTATGACCACTGACAGGTGATGCCTATGCTGTCATAACGTTATGGCTGATGGGTGTATGACAACTCTGTCTTCTTAATATACTGTATTTTGAGCAAATCTACAGTGTGTTTTATGTGTCTTAGATTTGGTCTGTTAGGTCCAGGCTCCAGTGACCGTATGCTGGGTCCTAAAGACCGTCAAAAGGGCTCCTCTGCTTTGCTGGATGCCCGAGAACTTCTAAAACACTTCACATCTGATGGCCTGCCTACTGCGGAGCTGCAGCCACTGGCTATCAGCAAAGGGTGGGTTCAGTCATCTTTTCTGGCTCCATGCTGTGTAACACCATGAAACTTTAGATATCACCTGTCTGGTTCTGTGGATTGGACTTTCCTAAGTGAGCACTGACTGCAGCTCATATACTTGTACTGTAAGTAGGCCTTCACACAGGCAGACAATGGTGCCACTGCCTGAGAGTGGCAGACACAACGATGGTCATGAAACAAGACCAATGTCTCAGTACAGATTTACAAATGAACATGCACATACTGTAGTCAGTTAAACAGTAACTGTGTTGTTTTAGGATGGATCGGAATGACAAACAGTTAATGAGGCCATAATGATGATTTGATTATGGTCATTAGCCTGCTACAGTGAGCTTACAACCTTTTCTAGAAAAAATATTGAGATGAAAAACCTCCCCATTATTCCGCAGCAGAGCAGTCATCTAATAAGTGCTAATCATTCTGTCAGGCCAAACGGTGTGTATTTAATTAGTGACATTTGTATTTATGGTTTAATGAAGAGACAGTTAAATTGATTATTTTTTTCTGACATACTTTCTTTGGTTGTCCTCTGTCCCCCACCCCTGCGCTTTCTCTCTTCCACACTCTTTCAGTAATAATGTGTTCCAGTTGTCACCAGACCTTTCTCCCAGGACAGTCAGTCAGATGCCCTTCAACAAAGCCTCAGCCTCGCATTACCATGGCATAGAGTAAGTTTCAGCAAACTATACAGCGGCTGTTCAGCTGCAGTTACTGGTATTTTACAGTACAAGCAGCTATGAAAAATGTCCTATGATTGGCAGAGGCTCAGACAGTAATCAGCCACATCAGCCAACCTCCATTATTTTTTTTTAATTATTATTAAGGTTTCAGTTTGTTTTATTTGTGCATTTAGGTTTTGCTTGGACAGCCAGCGCTCATTGGAGCGAGACCAGGCCTTTGTAAAACTCCAGTCCCGTCTGATTCGTTACGAGACCCAAACCACCTGCTCCAAAGAGCCCTGCGCCTTCCCCTTTGCCCTCAGCCCCGCCCCCTCCCCTGCTGTGATGTCAGAACCAGGAAGTGTGCCTGATGGAGAAACTCTGCAGAACACTGATGTAGCACGACTGAAGCGCAAGTCGTGGGACACAGACATTAATGGAGGTTATCCTCGCAAGAGGTATGATGATGGTGATGATGGTGTATGTGGCTCCTGGTTAGCAGCAAAGAAGCGTATGAATGGATACATTGATGGGTGGATCTTGAGGTTGTGGTTTGTGGAATGTCGTTGCTTATTAGTAATGGTCGCCATGTTTTTGTCTGAACAATCCAGGCTGGTGAAGTCAGAGAGCAGTGACTCCCTCTGTTCTCAGAGCAGTGGCAGCAGTGGGACACACCCTGCCATTAGGTCTCTGCGACAACAGCCGAGCAGATCCCAGTCCACTTCCTCGTCCGATAGCCCTTCTGCCTGTTCAGCAGCGAGACAGCCACCCTCAAGTAAAACAAAACACTCTTAAATGGAAATGGACAAGTGATCCTGCTTGACAGTCGGCATTAGAAGGAACTTAATTTTCCACACAATAATGTAATCTGTGTATCATCAGAGCATGGAAATCAGCATGTTATTTATGGGAATGGAGTAGGGGGCAAGACGGCCTGAGAAGATGCTAAGAACACAATTGATCTGGAAAATTGAACCCAATATTTATCCATCAGTTCTTCTCGCAACAAGTTTATATCCTCAGATGGTATATTTTACAGGCCTTAAAGTTTTTCTGGAAGGTGATGATAGCATCAAAAAGCTACCAATTAAGCTATCCAATTGTCACCTATAAATTGTCTCATATTAGAGAGGATTTTGCTAATTCCAATTACACTGCAAGCCTTTACATTTATAAGGTGAAAACCTCTGAAGACCTGTTAAAATACTTAAAATTCTACAAATAAATGTTGTGACTCTTTATCAGGCGATCTGAAACCCACATTTGAGTTTGTTTATATTATATTGACATTATTTTATTTATTTATTTTATGACAATATTCATTTGTTATTCATTGATCATTTTCTTTTAACTCTTGTTCTACCCAGACGTACTAAGGTTTTGTACTGCCACGATGGTAATGTCTTATTGTTAATATTCCTGACTTTACTCCCCAGGTTTGGCTACTCTTCCCTCTGCAGCCAAACCTAAACTTCAACAGCAGAAGCCGGATCATGGAGAAATGGACGACAAATCTACCAAAGAGTCACGCTCTCAGAAACACAACAGGGTGAGTGTTTGTGTGTACATGTGAGACATTGACCTTCAGGGCAAAATACTGCATTTCTCATACCAACTAATTGATGTTAAAATTTCAGTGTAATGAGAAATAACTTTTCACCTTGTTATCAACGTATCCTTAAAGGAAAACATGTTTTTTTTTCAATTTCTTTCCTGAAAACAATAGTAGCTGTGGTAATAAAGGTCATCAAAATGGCTGGTTAGGTTGTTACCCTCAGTTTGTATCAGTATTGGTCCAACCGTTAGCAAATTTCTAGCAATGTTGAAAAATCACAGCTACTTTGGTGAGTAAAATGTGATGAGAACTGATAGTAGCGATGGATGGAGCCGTGAAAGTAAAACCCAAGTTGTGATAAACAATAGTGTTTTTGTAATATTCACCTGTTTAGCAATGAATCTTAAAAAGACATCCTTTTACTTTTTCTACTAAAATGAAAAACGACGGAATATGTTCAACACAAACTTCACGCACAGAGAAAACACACTCTTTCTAAGTGTCTCATGTTTTGCATGTGATCACTGTGACTGTGGGCTGCATTATAATGTCATGGCAGAAGCACTTACAACTATACCATTATCATATCACCTGCTGCCTGCCTCCATGGACACACACTTCTATCATGTATTTTAACAGTGTGCAATGATAGAAACACATACGTGGACTAATGAGTGCACACACACCGTGTCCTCTGTCCCACGTACAGCTCACAATGCGCGTCCCGACCTTGACTTGTTCTGCTTTGTGATTACTATGCAAACAGGCTTATCGTGCAAACCCAAGTATAGGAAAGAACAGTTGGCCCTATTCAGAAATAATGATAGCAGTTTATTCAGGACAGAGATTAAAAGCTGCCTTTCAATTCCTCATGAGACTGAATGACACCGATGATTCCTCACAATAATTGATGGTGTTTTTCTCAGAACAGTCGCTGTGACAAGATTAAAGGCAGATCTGTTTATTTCAGGAATGTGCTTTCCCTGTCAACTCTACTAGTAGAATATTTGTATGTTTGTACTTGCGAGCTCACGCTGTGAATGTAAAGACGTGCACTCCTGTGCAAGGACGTCCCACAAAGTCAAGGCATTTTGACATACCTTCCTTTTTAAAAAATGAGCCGTGCTAAAATTAGATTCTCTGAACCAAGTTAGCGTCTGGTCGTTAGGAAATAAACACAACTAGATTTAATGTTTTCACAATTGCGCTAATATTAAATTGTGTATGTGTGTCTGTCTTTTCGTGTCCTCAGATGCTGCAGGAGGTAGTAGCTAAAACCCTCAAACACCACGGGATCACTGCCGAGCATGAGTGCTTTGAACTCTGCAGCAAAAGACTGTTTGATATCTCAAAATTCTATCTCAAGGTTAGTCTTTTTACTGGGCACACAGACACACACACACACAGAGTCAGAGCTGTGCTCGTTTTCACAGTTCCTTTATTTGTGTGTTTCTATGCGTCCAGGACTTGTACTGCAATGTTGGCCATATGTTGTGTTTTGTTTTAGCTCCTTGCAACAAATTAGCATGATAATAGGAACAGTTTGAAGACACCATTTGTCTTGTTTTTGCCAATAGCCACATTTTCATCTCCTTTCTTTTGTGCCTCCTTGTAAATTGTAATCAGGTGTGTTTGTTTGATAGAATATTAACAATGAGGCAGAACTGCTTAAGTTGCCAGCAGTTGTGGAAGAAGTACTCAGATCCTTCACTCAAGGAAAAGTACTAGAAAGTATTATCAACAAACCATACTCAACATGTCAAAAGTTAAAATACTCATTATGCAGAATGGCCACTTTCAGATGCTATTATACAGTATACTTTATGTATTATATTACTTGGTTATTATTTCTGATGCATTTTGATGTGACGAGGAGCTAATTTGAGCCACTTTATCTGCTGTTGGGTAGTGTAGTATCTATGTATGATTTTTTTTTTCCCAAGTGTTTGATTTAATCTAGATTTTTTATTTATTTAGATAGAATTGGGCAGCACTGCAACCTCGGGTTTATATAGGACCAGCATGCACCTGGGTGGGTCTATGGTGTTTCACCATTGCAACACTGACAGAAGGACCTCTGATTTCTTTGTAAACTCTTCACTTGCTTGCCAACTGCAAATAAACCTCAAGAAAAACACAAATGTCCTAATGGACAATTGACTTCTTTTGCCTGCATATAATTTATTTCTGTGCTGCATCAGTGGCCTGTTGAAGTGTTTGATTTTGATTATTGACAAATATCCTAGCTACAGGTAGTTTAATTAGAATTTATCCAAATTTTTGTATATAAAATGTTTTTCTTAAACTGTCACATAAATATAGTGGATGGTGGGGGTTTAGGATTAGAAATAACCCCTTTCTAGGGTGATTAAAATGTGTTCATTTGTGACCTAAAGTGTTTGAATGATGTAAAGCCCATGTGAATGTACCATACTGCATCAGTATGAGTGATCCTCCTCTTCTGTTGTTTGATCCCAGGATCTGAAGACATCTCGGGGTCTGCATGACGAGATGAAGAAGGCATCCAGCAGCAACGTCAAACAGGTAACCCCACCAAACGCCAAAGGTTCTCCACATCATTTAGTTATTCTAAAACTTAAACCTCCTAAAGCAAGTCTTTAAATGATATTTCCTGTTATTGTAGGTCATTGACTGGGTGTTGGAGAAGACCTCAAAGAAGTAAAGATGGTCTTGAATAATAAGTGGAAAAAATGTCTCTTTTGATTATGTAATTTTGTTTCATGGGTAAAAGAGGGATCCTCCTTTCTAAATACTGCATCATGTCACATTTCCACACATTTATAAGTGTTTGCTTTTTAAGCCTTCCTGATTAGTTTTAAAGCCTGTTTTAATGAACTTAATCCTTATTCCTAATTCTCTTAATTTAATCCTAATTTTATTGTTTCTTTCTCTAAGGCAATCATAAAGCAACATATCATTTTTCAGATGTATTGTGGGGGTTCTGTTTTGTGTGCGGTTTGTGCACATCTATTCTGATATACTCCCACTGCTCCAGAGCTTTGATACAGAAAAACAGAAACACTGAGACAAAATCAATATTGTACACTCTAGCTGCAGTCACCGAGAGGCCATGAGGGCTTCCATGTTGGTTACAGTCGTCCTTTCTTTGGAGCTGGTATCAAATGTGATTTCAAATCCTTTCTTTCTTCTTAATTTTCTTTCTAAATACAATATTACATTTTTGGCTTTATGAATGTACATATTTTATATTTGTGTTTTACATTTGACTGTTTGTAACACAATAAAGTGTTTTTGAATCTTATTTTGTGCACAGCCTAAGTTCCTTATTGCAACCTGAGTCCGTGGGGAAGTGTGTGTTTGTGTGTGGAAGAGTGTGTTGGGGTCTCTAAGAATTACATTGCATGAATGTATTACATTATCAGTGCTGATGGCTAACAGCCCAGTGTGGATGGTAGCTGTTATTCAGACAGTGAAAACAAAGTCACGAGCAGTGCAGCACATTATACAGCGCTGATTATCGTTGACTGTCAGATTTGTCCTGTTTGTCGTCGGTACACACTGATCAGGAACACTGCTAAAAATTCTACATCCCCATAATGGGGATGCAACGGTGGCCAGTCGTTTCATTACTGGCACCATGTTGTCTTTTCTCCAAGAGGAGCTGGCTACAGGTGTCTGGCAAAAATATTCTCCAGCATCAAATTATCTACTTTTTTGTACTTCACAGAAGTGGATAGTTTTATTCTGACTTGTATTAGCAATTCTGGCATTGTATTACCTGGATGAATAAGATGACCGTACACAGACAGTTTTATTACTATGCATGAGATGCAACTTTCTACTTAGCCAAATATGGTGAGGATAGCTGGTGGACTGTTCTTTGAACTTGGTACTTAATTTGAATTATGATGTATAGTGACTATGGTCCATCATTTCTTTGACTGTTTCCAAGAAAGAACTGTGCAATTTGGTACTAAATGTAATGAAAACAGGAATTTCCTTGAAAGAACTGCTCTAATGAAACCTAAGCAAATATTAATTTATTATATACAAAGACATTCTCCACATTTTTGGAATTGCGAGCTAGCCTGTAGACAAATTTGACATTGTTGCAACTGACCCACTTTTACTTTAGCAACTGACCCACTTTTCCTAAATTTAATATCAAATTACATCTTTCTTTTCAAGAAAAGTCTTGGTAACTATTTAGGAAGTCACTTTCAGGTTACTGTCAAATTTCAGAGTCTATAGGAAAATGACACTTCTGAACATCTGCTACTTTCTGGTCAGCTGAGAGTTGAGAATCAGCATTTGATTATCCAAAAATACTGTGTGTTTTTTCATAGCAGGGATACTCCGTTCGAGGGCATTAAAGGGCATGTAAACTTAATAAGCTGACATTTTTAGTGTACATGTTTTTGTGGGAATGGACAGAGTGTGTATCCATCAGTGTGTGGGAGTGCCACTGAATGGCAGGGGGGAGTGCAGATAATAAAAGTGTGTTATCTGCATGTGCTGGTTGTATCGCAGTGGACCAACGGAAGAGATAATATAGATGAAATTGTACCTCACACATCTGCGTTACACACAAAATCCATGATAGTATTTTCCTTCTCTGGGCATTTTCTCTGTGGCTGCACAGAAGGCATCCATTGGTGCATGTTGTCACTAGTCCTTGGTATAATGTGATATGGTTAACCTCACATTAGTCTACTAGTATGGACTTTTACTGTGTTATTAAGACTTAGTACACATTGTCTTGTGACTAAACTGTGTACAAATTTCAAAAGAAGACAAAAACAAAACTGGAGCTCCAGGTTTTCTGTGCAACAACAAATCCACAGCCAAATATGGCATCTAATGTATCAGGTTGTTGTAGTAGACACGGTTTCATGGTTTTAATTTCAGGAACTCTAAATGATTTACAGACATGTTCCGTGGGCTCATTAAATGAATACAGCACTGACTAGATGAGTTGGCCATCTGTTATCGCTGCTGCTGGTTGTTGTAAAATAAATGTTATTAATGGCCGTGGGAGGTTTCTGTTCCGGGGACTTGAGGTTTGGCTGTTGGCTGATGAAGGGATGAGAAAATGAAAGTAAAGATGGAAGATGGTGGGGAGAAGACAGTCTTGTGTCTTATTGCTGAACCGTTTCATTAGACAAATTCAAGGTGTATTTTCAGTTCACTCTGCCAGGGAGACAATTTTATCTGTGTATGTAAATTCAGTGATGGTGAATTGTTTGAGTAAAAGGCAGGGGTTTAGTTTTGATTTTCCAATGTCCTCTTTTATCTCCATTTATACTTTAAAATAATCTAGAATTTCCAGGGAAATGTTCTTGTTGGTTATTGTACATACCCAATTTATTGTATTGTGGCCTAAGCCAGGAACACTGAGGTCAAGAGTCCAAATTGATGGGGCATAACACAACAGTCACGACTGTCAACTGTCACTGTCACAGATAAGGACTGAACATGAAGTTAACTTGTTATGGATGTTTTAAAAGTGGTGGGGGGGGTTTTTTTGGTCTCCATAGTGAATTTTCCCACTTGCTTCTTTGCATTTAACTATGCAATTGTGCTGCATCTACAATTTGCTTCAGGTTTGCATAAAACGGTGTCATTAAACCCCCCAAATTCTCAGAAATAGTACAGAGGACATGACCTTGGTGTCCTCAGTTAGCACCAACTTAGCACCCCTGTAGGTTTTTGTGTGGACTGATGTCGTATAATATCAGTTGCATCAAGTACAAATACTAACCTGTATTGTGACAATCAGTTCCAAGACTAAGTGTTACAAGAAGAGACTTGGACAGGCACCGATGCTTCCTACATTTTAATCAGATGGCCTGCTGTAGTTTTTAGGCAGCTATGTTGATGTTTGACCTCACATACGAGGAACATTTCTAGAGTGATGATACACCTTAACTGGAACAGCAATGAGCTGAAAGTTAAAAGAAACTCTAGTCTCTAGAGAGACAAGCTGACAGACTGCTGCGTTTGTGCATTTTACAGAACAGCAATTAGTGCTGAACAGACTACATGAAGCCACTCCAGCAATTGTGTGTTTGTGTGCGTGTCATTTTGAGATTTTGTACAGGTGCACCAGTGTGTGACAATGCTCATTTTGGTGACGATAACCGTAATGCAAAAACACACAACAACAAATGTTTTATAAGACTGAAAACGAGGAGCCATTAAGTTAAAATTACAACCATGATTGCCACTTAACTTGCACAGCCAGACACCATGTTTTCCAAAACGTTCCTCCGAGAGATGCTGCTGGACCGCCCTGACAACACGATGTCCCCAATGTCTGATGCACAGCTGAAAGGTATTTATACTGTACTTTTCTGTATTTATTTGGTTTTATAAGCTTTAATTTAAAAAAAGTTACTTAAAGAAATAGATTGAAATTTTGGTAAATATGATTTGCTTTCTTACCAATAGTTAGATGAGATCATTGATACCGCTCTTATATCATTCAGTTAAAAATTAAGCTACAGCCAGGAAATGAAAAGCTTAGCTTAGCATAAAGACTGTAAGCGGAGGGAAACAGCTAGCCTGACTCTGTTCATTGCTTTGTTGAATTGGGAACCCACAGAGTTCACAAGGCTGTGTAGTGATTCATTTACAAATTATGCCTTCTATATTTAAGGTAGTGGTGGGAGACGTTTTCAGATCCTTTACTTGAATAAAAGTAGAAAAGGCATTACAACAACTCAATTAAACATCTTGCCTTCAAAGCCATACATACATACAAGTGTTATCTTATCGTATCTTACCTTTGTATGTGAAATCATAATATACAACGTAACAACAGATCTCAAACAAATGTAAAAAGTACAATGATAGAAATTTCCCTTTGAAATTTAGTGGAGTAGGAGTATAAAGCATATATATAACTCAAGTAATGTAGTTATTGTTCAAGTAAAATACTTAAAAAATAAATTGTACTGAAGTACAGTACTTGAGTAAATGTATTTAATTAGACGTTTTCAGAAGCTACAGTATAAATGTGTCATGAAGATACTAAACGGAGAACTATATAGAGTAATTGTGCTATGCAGAACAGCATTATTGCCGCATGTCACATTGACTCTTTAGCTGTTAAATGCTCCATTATGTTCACCGGCTTGTTGCTAACTCTGTCTGTCTTGAGCTGAACGATGCTGAAACCCTCCGCAGAGCTACAGGAGAACCGCAGAGCTGGCGAGAATTCTCTGTCCATTTGTCACTACAAACATTACTTTTCACATTCCGCGTCGCCATTCGATCCATTGTTAATATAAAGGTATTGATTGGTGCATGTTGAATTTAATAATTAAATATGTCTTCTTCTACATAAATAATCAATCTACTTTCCTCTGGGTTTTCCCCCATTAAGTCCTCCAAAGCTCCTTCTGAAGCCTATTACTGCAGCGTATCCTGTCATGGTCACAGTAAGACTGTAATGATTTCTCTCACTCTCTCTCGCTCTGCTCATCTTTTGTGACGTCTTCCTCCCTCCCACTTGTCGCTAGCGTACACATTTTGACTCTGATGCTGATCGTGAAAGAGGTAGAGCAGGTCCAGTGGAAATGCTCCTCTTCTGATCAAGATCCTCTTGTTGTGACACAACTATCACCCCCTGGTGTTTAAACCGAACAGAACGTCACCGCTTCAAACTCCCACTGGCACTAGCTGGATGACAGCATGCTATGCCCGTGGGATCCATTCCCATGCACAAAAGAAAGCAAAGCAACGCATACATTTATTACAGATTTATCAACCCCTGTGCTTCTGTGCACCGGTTCACGGGACAGAGGAGAACACGAAGACCATTCTCCCAGTGTGTGTGTGTGTGTGTGAGCGATGGGGATGCATTCAGGGGTACTGTAGGGACTTGGCAGTGGCGTCCTGAAACATTCCTTGCTCTTTCTCTCTCACACACACACACACACACACACACACACCCTTCCTCACCCCACATCTCTTTGATTATCAGGTTCCCAGAGACTGGTACTTTGTATTTCCGTGTGTGTGTGTGTGAGAGGGAAGGAGAAAAACAGGAGGGGAGACACAGTGTCTCTCCCTAACTGAAAGGGTAGGTTGTTGTATAGTCAGTGGGAGTACATAGTTCCATGATTTGAGGCTGCATATGTGTATAGGTTACATGTGGGAGGTTGTTTTTTGAGAGTAACAGAGCTTGTTAAGTGGGAGGGTCACCGTACCTCACATGCCTCGGTCTGTCCTCTAATGTTGTGAGTGTAAGGTGGTCCCCTCCTGTTCGTGTATGTTGCAGAGATTACTCATCCCCTTCTTCTCTATTAACGGATGATAACCGGGCCCGTGAGATGACCCAATTTCTCTCTCAGCAGTGCCTACAATCTGTGCTTTTGTCTTACAGATTCATCCAGTCTTGCTTATGACGCAACAGAAACCAGTTGTGTCTGAGTTATCAGCTTGGGTATCACATTTGACAAACAGCCACATTGGTTGCTCTGAAAACTAGCAAAAAGTGGCATTTTAAAGACACAGAGTGAAGTGAAATCAAACTGTCCATACTTCTTTAATTTATGATATACATACCTTTCACTGTATGAGCATCACAGCAACTAGGCCTCAAAAGAGCGCAAGCCGTGTCCAGCAACTTCTGGCCGGCTTTGCCAGGACCAACACTGTTTGCGCAACAGATCTAAAAACCATTTGCACAGTACTCTCATCTGCTTTATTTCCAAGAGGGTAATAATATATCAGGCGTGTGTGTCTTTCATCTGGGAGAGGAATTATTCTTCCCCTAAGTGGTTCAAACAATAGACAGCTTCAGGATCACGTACTCGCTGCCTGGCACTCTCACAGTAAATGTGAATGAAACAGGTTTCCACAAGAGGAGAGGGTGTGATACAAAATGCATGGGTGACGTCTCAGTGATGGCTTTGCAGTGCAGTCAATTTGTACACCACCTTCCTTAACTGTCCCCCAAAATAAAATACTCCCTGCTTTTGTTGCACCGTAGATAATGTGTGAGTCTACAGCAGGGCTGAGTTAACATTCAGTTCTGACAGTGGAAGAGGGGAGTAGTCCAATATCCTATTAACAATATCATATCAAAAAATTATTAACAGCATAATTAGCAAACAAATTGTAGATGTAATTTCCATTTTAATATGATTGAAACTGAAATTCCCACATTTCCCAGGCTGCTTATGTTGATTTGTCTTTGCTGTTGACGAGAAATGAAGAAATGACATGTGAAGGCAATAAAAACACACTCATGTCACTTTTGTTAAAGACACGATTTATGTGCACCCTCTGAGTTCAAAACTAAACTTCATCATTCTGAGACAGTACAGTAGCTACCGAAGGCATCAGAGTATTCTATACATCTAAGCAGCCTTTACACAAAGAGTTTCTCTCCACTTGAGTTTATCAGTAAGTGCTGGATTCTTGGCTGAACAAAAGTATTATGATGCCTCCACTGTCTTTTAGTATCAACAAAACAGATGATATTTTTTCTAGAGATTGGTACGATTACAATGTGTAAATCATTGTTCACAGTGTGTGTGTGTGTGTGTGTACATGGTCATTGGAAATGTGTACATGTGTTTGGTTAAAGATGCGAGCAAACACAAAGTGACTGCTGGTTGCGCTCGTAATCAAAAGGAAAGTAGCCATCATGAAAGTCACATTGATGCTCCACGCCCACCTCTGTGATCGCTATGAATAACTTCTTTCAAAATCCAACTGATTTCATCTGAAGGCACGAGGAAAGACCTGGCAGCCAGCCATGACGGAGAGACGATCTTCTGCGTAACATCCAAAGCAATAATGACCTGCACCGTCAACTGCAGGACTAAAGCAGGATCCAAGACTCCTATTATGGCTACCTCACGATAATGAAAGATAAATAATACTTGACGGGGTGATTGCGACACCGTTTGGTTGAGTTTCAGTTTTCAGAAGTAATATAAGACGTACTCATGGCAGATGTTTGCTTAATGGGGCAGAACATGACCTCAGTTTGTCAGTTAACCAAGCAGATCAGGTCTTCAGAGTATCAAAGGACTTCAGTTGGTAAATCCAGCTTACAATCATGAACAGTTCACTGTCTACCCTGAAATAAAGGAGGATCAGACTGGAGACCCTTAAAGGAATAGTTCAACATTTGGGAAACAACGAGGATTCGCTGTCTTGCCGAGAGATAGACGAGAAGTTTAATATCACTCTATAAGTCTATAGGCAGTAGCTGGTTAGCTTAGCATAAACACTGAAAACTGCTAACGTGGCCCTGCCTTAAGGCAACAAAATCCACCTACCAGAACCTCTAAACCTCACTAATTAACACGTTGCATCTCTTTAATGTGTACAAAAACCGTCGAGTAGTGGTTTTACGTGTGGCTACGACATGAGCCACATGGGAACAACGAACTGGTGGTGAGATTTATTTTCTCAACTGATGTTTCCAAAGGTTAAGAATGAACTTTGAGAGAGATTCAAATCATTATCTTATGTTCCAATTCAGATTTATCTGTTTACAGGCCAGCTGTTTATACGGAACCAGCTAGTCCAAACTTAGCTGAATCTGCCCACCAGCACAGTACGCATGAATCAAATGAGATATGTGTTAATTGGTGAGTTTTAGAGGTGCTAGTTGGTGGATTTTGTTACCTTTGGACAGACCCGGGCTAGCTGTTTCCCTCTGTTGGCAGTTATTAAACAAAGCTAAGCTAACTGGCTACTGGCTAACAGTCATCTAACTCTCTGTAAAGTGTGACAAAGCCTATTCCTCTAAAAGGTAAAAATATTGCTTTAAACTATCAGGTCAAAATGTGTTTACCAAAGTATTCTCAATAGTACCTCATTATTTGGTTATGGTACTATTAGGGATAAATGACTCGTATGCATCTTGTCCTTATAAACGTCCATGCATAATACTATTATTATGGAAGTTGCACGTATCAGACACACAGCAGTAAATGTCACCTGCATCCCCAGTGTCGTGGACAAAGTGCCACAGCAACATATTATACTCCATATGTCTATTAGTATATGAAATATAAATACAAATTGCAAAAAAAAATCTGAATGCTTGAGTATACTATAATTCATGTTAATTGAAGCCAATGCTTTTTTTTTTTATATATTTAAAGACATGTTTTCAGATGACTGTCAAAACAGTCAAATACGGAAATAATTTGACCACCAGATGGTCACCGTATGCAACCTGTTAAAAGAATACTGTGACATTTTGAATTTGATTCAGCTGCTGCATTGTGGGAAACTGTGCGGGCGATTGTGCCCTTCAGTTTCAATGATGAATGCTGACACTGCTAACAAGACATTTCAGGGACCACTAACAAAGACAAATGCATAAAGTTTTCCCACAGTGTGTCAAGTGTTTCGCGATGAAAAATGACTGAGTAAAATTCAGAATGTCCTTTCAGAGCTAATGGTTAATAAATGATATAATTGGTAAATGGAAGGTTGTTGGCCATTTCATTTTGATTGAATTAAAAGTGAATTCATCTTAACTGTGCTGCACATGTCCAGTCCTTCCAATACTGGACGTGACAGTAATGCCCAATCTGCTCCTTTAAATGTCTCCCTGTGTCTGCATATATCATCCTTCTGCTTCTCGTCCATTCCATGTTTTCTTCTGTGGTTCTTCAGTCAACAGTCCGTGCAGCCCTTAAAGGGAGGTCTGTGCATTTCACTAACAGCAAAACCAATCTGGACTGGTTTCTCCAGTGTGTCTTTAACTTGAAGTCAGAGACCCAAAAAATGCCAATTTCTAGATAGAGGCTACATTCACTCAGCTTGGGTCCCCGACTAAAGGAGTTTGACGTGGTGTACTGCCTGCGGGCTGCAGAGAGGTGAAGAAACAAGGTGGATTTCTGCTTTCAAAGGAGATGAAATGTCCCTTTAGATCGGTCAGGCCACCAGACCCAGGCGGGATATCTTAGCAGAGAGGAAGGAGTGGAGGATGAAGACAATCGTCTTCGGACACGAGTGGAGGTCCAGTTGCTGGAGGAGTAAGGGAAAATAACAGAGTGAAGATATAGAACAAGACAGAATAATGCAAACATGACAGGTGTTAAGAGGAGAGAATATGATTAAAGGATTACATAATTAATTGAAGTAGAAGGGGTGACACAGAGAGGAAGAGGCAGGGGAGGAAAGGAAAAGAAAATTAAATTGTAAAGCACATAAAACCATAAATATACATTCCTAACTACACAGTCAACACAGTTCCCCATGAGGCAAGGATTAGACAGACCTAGGTGGAACGAAGCACTGCACACACACAAACACCACATCACTGTGAACAAAGCTCTGTTCATAGCCTCAATCAACAGAGGGTGATTTCACTGGCACTGTGACTCACATCCTGTTCCGTAGGCCTATAGGGGGATTTAACCAAAACATTCACACTTAAACTACTGTTTAGTTGGTCAAATTTAACACCGATGAGGTTTTAGAGGCTGTACATCTCCAGCAAGCCGGTCCACATATATATTGTGTCCAAAAATTCAGATTTTCAGGATATGTGGAGTGAGCTGTTTAGCCATGCTAATGGAATGGCTTTGTCAGTTGGTCCACCACTTTGGTCCAGACTGAAAAATTTCATCTGTGGCCAAAGGATGAATCCTAATGACTTTGGTGATCCCCTGACTTTTCCTTTTCCTTGCCACCAGCAGGTTGACATTTGTGTTTCAGCTAATAGTTGTCGAGTAAAATGTCTTGACGACTACTGGGTAGATTGCCTTGAAATTCATGATCCCCCAGGATGAATTATGATAATTTTGGTGATCCCTCGACTTTTCATCCAGTGTTATCAACACGTCAGAATTTCAATTTGTCCAGTACTTTGCTTCATGACCAGAAACCTGCAAAAACATGACATTCATGCCAGCTGTAGTGCATATTTGATTAAGTTGATGTCCTTGCATGGTTCCACATGGTTGAAATGCACGTAAATCGCTTTGGACAAAACATCAGCTAAATAAATGTAATGTAATGTCCTGCTAATTGGCAAATATTAGGATGCTACTGTAACACACTATATACAAAGATGGTGAAAATGGTCAAAACTGTACCTGCTAAACATCAGTGTGCTGTGACAGAATTAGACACATAGTCCCTGCCAACTAATGACAGTATAGTGAACACTTTGGAAAAAAAGCCCAGCTGAATCCACTTTCAAATGTTGAGCTAATGAGCCATCAGCCACATCCGCAAGTGTCTTGGGATTTTTATAAAGCTTTGTCTATGGCTGTGTTGGGATTCGGAAATGCTACAGGCACCAAAATCTGTTCTGCTAAGGTAGCCAATGGAGGGTTTTGATTCAAAGCTCCAAAGTCTTTACATGTTTTCCTTCAGCATAATCTGAGCAGTCAAACATGAGTCTATCTGACAGAAGTTTTATACTGAGCTGTATGTGAACTGTTATACAGACAGTTCGAGGCATGGATATAAAACATCTCAGTTTATACTTTCTGAATCCAATAAGCCTAGAAAGTAAATATTTCAGTTTACACTGTCACTTCATTTCATATCCAGCACATAGTAAATGACAGTGCTATGGCTTTATGAATGATGAAACATCAATGTTGTATTTCTGGGCAAAAACAGTTTGTACAAGTGCCAAGGGAAGGTAATGAAAGAGCTACTAGAGCTCATCCTCCTGACACCAATATTGATATTCAAGTCAGTACTGTCAAATCAGATCCAAGAGGCTAAAAGCTGAAATTCTTAAAAACAGAAGTGATGAACATCTTGGGTAGTGTTTGCACTTGGGTCCTTTTCAGGTATAAACATCAACTGGTCCTGATTACGTTGAGGGTGACCCACCTGGACCTCCACACAGTGAGCTGCTGAGTGGTGTAAATAGATTAAAAGTCTCACAGTAAGTGACAGGCTATTTGTAAAGAAAGCTCCACTCTCGAACGCTCATACCTGGTAAGACCTACGTGTGTGTGAATTTCATTTTATTTCAAGAGTTATTTTGTAATGAAATGCTGTAATTTACTTCCTGCTGCACCACTTTCACTCTGCCTGTCTCTCTTGTACTCTGTTTGTGTTTTGCTTCATTTCCCAGAAGGCCTCCTGAAAGCCCCTGAGAGTGGGTATGAACTTGTTCTATTAACTGTGAGTTGTATATCACCACAGTAAAGTAAGCATGTTATTGAATATTGCCCCCCCCCCCCATCAGTATGAATTGAAAAGTAAAAACTAAACAGCAGTTATTGATATTTTTCTAAAGGCTTAAAGAACATTTCAACTCAGATGATCTAGGAATGGGAAATTATTTTGTGAAATTGTTTGGATAGTGTTAAACATTAGAAATATTTTGTCTCACAGGTTTCTTAAATTTGGGGAAAATGACTCACACCACCTAGGGCTGTCACTTTGAATGTGGGGGGGGGGTGAAGTATTCAATCGGTAATGATATGTTCACATTCAGAATTCCCAGACTATGAGTGCAACAGGCCATGCCTTGTACTCCAGCAGGGGTTGCTCACTTTACATCTGACCCATTGCACTCCTCCTGTCAGTAAATTAGGCTGTTGTCCTCTCCTCGAACACAAAATGGAGAAAACTAGCGAGCCATGCTGAACAGACAATCATAACAGCAAACCATTTAAGAAGTAATGTGTGGAAGCATTTTGGAAATGACAATAATGGAAAAATCCTGAACAAAGTTAAGGTTGTTTGCTGATGAGGAAATCCAAGTGAAGCAGCAAAGGCACCGCAAATGATTATTTTACTATTTTACAATGTAGTTTAGGATTAGGTCTCATGTTGGCTCTGATTTGTTAGAACTTGAATTTTTTGGAAAAGTAACAGTCCTGTGCCACATTTGCAAAATGCAACATTGCATTCTGATCTATTGAAGCTACTACTGGAGCAAACATTGGCACATCAGCCTCGTCTTTGATGGTTTTCTATCTGTGTGCTTGTTTAACATAGGTGAGTCTATTAAAACTATGAACTTGTTTTTAACAGTGCTACGAGGTGGATTTTTTCAGTGGACCATGAACACGGAGGAAAACTTAGTAACGCTTTAAAAAATAAAACACTCACAATCTCCCCCTCCTTCCCTCCAAAGTCAAGGAAGAGCATGCGAACGCCGTCATCTGAGGACATCTTTAGTTTTTCGTAGGGGTAGGAGAGGAGCACCTGGGGCCTGCTAGGTGTGTGAGCTCCTCTCTCCTCCCCATTCTCCCCGTCTCCCAGTTTGGGGTCAGCCAGCACAGAGAAGCCATGTTCGTAGTGAATCACCAGACGGCACTCCTGACCCCGGTATAGACAACCTGCAAGATAAATAGATAGGATATTTTCATTTTTGACCATTAGCTAACAAGATGCTCATGAACAAATCCTCTTGTTTTTCATTTTCCTTGTATTAATAATGTGCGGACGACAGAAATGAGTGAAGGTCAGAATTTGAATCATTATCCTGGTACATGATTTATACAATAAGCAATTACAATGAGCGGTAAAACTTAGACTTTACATTACAGATGTTTATGTAAGTAGGAGTACACCTTTAAATTAATTTAGTTGACTTCAAAAATGTATTTCTTCCATGTCCTTGGAAAACGTCTCACTACAACTAATGCTGTTAGAGGTGTCTCTAATATTTAGGTCTGCCCTTATTGATATAAATGATAGGTACGGTAGAGAAAATAATAGAAATATTTCTTAGTAAAGCATTATATCACTTATATCACACATTTTACACCTACTCAACTGGCAAGAGAGTAAATGCCTTCTGAACAGTATGAGTGGGGGAAATAAAGCGAAGAGTGTCATGTAAAGTATCATGTTGCTTACTTGTTTGACAAAATTCTGTTGTTTTTGTTGTCTCATGTAATGCAGAATAGAGGAACACAGTTATGGCGTTGGACATAAGTTTGATTGTTTTCCTTGCGATTTTGCACCTTTTCTGACCAAGCTGAAAGATAAACTATCAATGTCATTCATCCCTTTTTGTAGTTATAACATAGCAAATTAAATCAAACATCCAACCTAATGACATAACACATGAATCGTACTGAATGGCCATGTTCTTTCATTACAAGCACTTGAGACAATGGAAAATGTATATCCTCCCTTAAAATTAGCTAGTTCTCCATATTATAATATATTACACAGTCATGTCATGTTCCTGTCAATCATTAACAAATGAGTTATCTATCAAATGGAGCCCGACTGTTTTAACTGATGTGTCCCATGTCTATTACACATTGCAGACTACTTTCTCCACGTGGAGACCAGCCCGCTGAAAGATACAGTCTAATCACGTCCTGTACCGCCTTCGCTCCTCTCTCTATTCAGTGTGTGAAAGCTGAGTGTATTATCTTTATCTACTCTTCCCATTTACGCATCTTTATCCTCCGCATTAATGACAAACCTGCCTCGTCTCCACACAGTGCGATCTAGCGGCATTTACTCTTATTTTCCAGTGATCCCCTCCACCCCCAGCAGACATGAAGGCTGCGTGCTGAAAACCTGCGGTTTTATTTAGAGTCATAAGCTCCTTTCTCTTGACGACAGCTGATCTACCGAGTGCGTGTTTGTGTGACAAAGACACAATGAGCGAGGAAAGAGTTGTTATCTTTCCATTGTTTGCGGACAGCCTGAGCAGGATGTGTGCGTATGGCATGTACAGGGAGGGGAGTGTGTATTTTCATGTGTGTGCATATGAAATTGAGAGTGTGCGTAATGACTCTATGCTGGTGTGGAAAAGGCGCCTATTTCCTATCTTGCAGGTATTTTAAAGAGACATGGAGATGCATATATGAATGTGTGTCTCCTCTCTCTGTGGGCTACAGAATACTTATGTATGTGCGTTTACATAATATGTTTATGTGTGTCGTCACTCTCTGTGGCCTGTTTCAGTCTCTTCTGTACGACTGTCAACAGGCCGACTCTCTACTCTGACGGCTTAACCGTGTCGTCAGTCAAACCACGCTAATCACCCAATACACACCTAAATCCCTTCCTCGTTCAGCTCTTTATCTAAAGGCGATTATGAAATGACGGTTGGCAAATATGTACACAGGAAAACACAGACATCTGACTATGGTCAATACGCACTTTGCAAATAAATCTTGTGAGTTGTATTTACCCTGCACAGGGTAGCAGATGGATGGGCTGTGCTGCACAACAATGTAACCAAGTCATAGAAACCAATGCTGAAATGATTTAGATTTTCTGTTACTGCAACATCTAACATTTTCTTACTGTGTTGCAGCAGAGAGACACAATAACAAAACGTTTTAGGTAAATAAAAACCTACTCTCACTCTGAAATAACTTACTCACAAGTACAAACACTGCTACTAAGGAGGGTCATATTAGGCTGACTGTCATTTAGCAGCAGTTGTCAGCTATGAAAGAGGTATGGAAATTAGAACTTTAACATGGAGAGTTTGCAAAACAACATGAGGCAACCAGCACGTAGTCATAGCCCACATTGCAGGTGCACTGATAAAATGAAACTGCAGATTTATTCATTATGTCACAGAGCTGGAGGGGGGGAGGCAGTCTGACACCATCAGCTGCTCATCCAGTCACATTCATGCAGGTTTACAGTGCAGCCATTATAACTTGACACTTTTCACTATGAATAGACAGTGTTCTGTTGCAGCTCAATCTGCTACATCTTCTTCCTCCTTATGTGCTATAGCTTTTTTTTTACGTTTATTGTTCATGTATCTGTTTGCTGAGTCGGGGTTAAAGGATGGGGTGTGCTCGATCGCAACTACTGTCGTCCGACCACATGGGAAATTAAAGGTGTTTGTACTTCTTCCAAACGGCTACAGTTGAAGGTGGACTGAAAAGCCGGCCGTGTTAGAAAAGGCTGAGGCGTGATATCATTTAAACATGGGGATAACAGCCTAATCCGACGACAGGAAGGTGTGTGTGTGTGTGTGTGTGTGTGTGACAAGCAGTCCTGACCCACTTGAAGTGTACCTGACTGAACTTCCTTTGTCAAACGCAGATAAACTGCTTCGAAAGAGAAGAGAAGCTCTCAAGTTGGACTGTAACAGGATTATTATGGAGTGACAAGTACTGTTAATTATTTTTGTAGTCTTTCTCAGGAGTTGACCTGTAACAGAATTACTGTATTGCATTAATAATCTATTGTAGTATACAGTATTCAACATAGCGATACCACAGAAACAACGTTGGCTTCAAATCCCACTGATTCGGTGAGGTGTTATTCCTCACAGAAAGAGAGACCTCCGATTCAAGCAGAATCACTACGCGAGATGGAACACGCCCAGGTGAAACTTTAAATTTTGGGGTTGATGCTATAGATTACATAAAGTAAGTTAGTGTTACATCAGGAATAGAACCTCGCTTCAATGTAATCATGATAAAGAATCATGAAGTATTTCACTCTGCTTCCCAAAAACCTCTCAATGCATTAAGGTGGGTTCACTGGTCAATGATAACTTTTATCCAGTTAGTGGTTTCTTGTGTTTACACAAGTTAACACTGCTTTTCAAGATGATTATTCACTGAATCGTGTGGCATAAAACGGTCCTCTTTTCGTGCATTAATTATCTGTCGTGGTATTCATATTTTATTTATGAATGTATTAATTGTTCATCGCTGTTTTCATTGGATTTATTCGTGGTTGTATTTCATCATTCATTTGTATGTCTAGTAGTTATAGTTGAATGCATAGTTAGATTCTAATATTTAATATAAACATTGAGTTTTTCTCTTCTTAAGGCCCATGTATTTGGTGCTGTTCTGTGACACGAACACTGCTACGATGTGTAATATTATTCTAATGATGTATAAACAATCTGGTAGGACAAACATCCCCCTAATGGCATAACAGTTTGCAAATGGGGCAAAGACTGTCGAGGTCTTTGTTGTGTTCAGGAGTGAAAATGGGACCTGAAACTCAACTCTTCCACCTGAGAGCCTTGATCTGTGGGGCAAGCAGGGTTTCCCACCAGAATACACACATACACACGCAGACATGGGCTTTTCAGGCTGCAACAAAAGCCCTTCTTTCTGCCTGACAGTCAGTGGAAAAGCCAGAGGAGGGAAGGAGGGGCATGTGCCGTAACACTGAGAGACCGAGAGAGGAACTGAATGAATGAGGGACAGAGAAACGGTTTGTTTTAAACATTAGTATACTTCATATTTTGAAACGGCATCACACAGAGCAAAGCTTCATGTGTCACAGCAGGTTACTAGGTTCATTTTCGACAACCGCGGAGGTAAAATTGCTTTTGTAAGTCATTACGTTGTTTGCCTGTTCATTAAGGAGCCAAATTGATCTCCAAGACAATTTAACAAGTTTTACAGCTGTCACCTTTGACAACAACATTAACGAGAAGGCTGTGGGTGTGCAGGAAGAAGGAGAGGTGGGATTGCTGTCTTTACTCAGATAAATCTGAAGCTGGTCATAAAGTTATGTTTTGAATCTGTGGTTAAAGGTTTATGCTTGAGCTTGGCCACAGCGGTTTCATTTAGTAGCCGATTAGAGCAGCTTATCATAAAGAGTGTCACTGCGGACACAAACACGAACGATGAGAGGTTTATGTACAGATTTAAGGAGAGACATTTTCAAGCTTTAGAGGTGCTGGACGGCTGATTTTGGTACCTTTGGACAGCACCAGGCTAGCTACCACTTCCAGGCTTTATGCAAAGCTAAAGTAACCGACGGCTGGCTGTAGCTTCATATTTAGCAGACAGACATGAGAGTGGTATCCATCATCTCACCAAACTCTGCAAGAAAACAAATTAAAACATCTAAATCTCTCACTATTTCCTTATAGTGTTTAGATCATTTTGTAACAAACATCTGAAATACAGTGACAACTGGCCAAACTCCATCTGCTGATGAAGAACATGTGATACGATCAAAAGTCCCAGAACACCTACAAAATTGACCCTCTGGTGAGATTGTTTTTTCAACCAATGTTTGCAATATTTTAAAAGAGAGCAGATACACAGTAGACATAAGCAGGGTTTAAACCTTGATACTGTGAGTACGCAGTGCCTTATCCTTCTAATTGCTCAAAATATCAATATAACCTCTGAAAAATGTAACTCACCTTGGACATTATAATAACAGAAGTTACAGCAGGCCAAGTGCCTGTGAAATTTGATTTCAGATCCGAACAATTTACTTTCCTCTTTAAAATCCCTCTAAGAATGGCCCGCTGCCTCAGTGAGTGATTGAGAGCTGATCTCTCTTCAGAGCAAATCTTTATCACGAGCCTTGACAGTGAATAAACCATCACAATGATTTATCAGAATGTTACACAGATGAAAATCTGACAAGGTCAGCCAAACAACTCAGGGGGCAACTGCTGAAAAATGACTCAATGTACTTTGTATGCATTATCACACTCCTTCTAGGGAAGTGTAAATTACTTTCTACTTCCATAACAAGAAACCGAGGGCTTGGTGCTAACATCAATCTGTTCGGAAAAGTTATGGGATCCATTTCAGACAGAAATTCAATAGTGATGAACAATAAATATTCAAAACCATTCTAATTTTTTCTCATTCTTTTGGCCTGTGTCACTGACCTGTATCCACAATCAATATTACACTACAAAATTAAGGCTGCTGTAACAAATATTTTTAGCCGTGGTAGTGGCACGGCTCTGTGGATGTCTGATTTCAGTCCAAAATGTAACATCTCAAAAACTATTGGATTGATTGCCATGACATCTTGTACAGGCAGTCATGGTCTGCAGAGGATGAATCTGAACTTTATTTTTTTTTTTTACTGACACAGCAGTAAAAAAGCTCTAAAAACCCACTGTATACTACCTGCCCAAAACCAAACAACAGACAATTAATGTTAGCGCAAGTTAGTGTAGATCTTGCAGTGCAGCATTTAGCAGCTAAATCAGCATTTCCCTCAGGCGTTGGTAGTACGAAAAGCAGAGCTAAAGGGAGAATTAATACTGGACTTATATCCATCTGGTGGCCAGAAACACAAGTCCAAAAGAATGACAATGTTGCTCCATATCTGCTGGATGTATAAACAAGAAGCTGTTTGCTAACAAGTTCACCATATCAACTTAAAAGGTGATAGTATATAATTAGTATATAATATCAGTGGTGTGTCAACGTCTTATTCTTGCTCCACCTAAGTTGCCCAAAAATCAGTTAACGCAGGTTTTAAAGGACGATTAGACCTCTGCTCAGGCTGAAGGCGGGCAGGGTTAGTACACCAATAAGAACAATAATGGCATAATATTTACAGTGCTAATAGGTGAGTGAGGAAGATGTCAATCAAACGCAGTCTGGACACTCCCTGTGAAGAGCTCTAATCGTCCAAAATGAAGTGACATCACCTGTGTGGGTGTGCCGTGGGTGTGCATGGCCTAACTTTATCTGTTGACTCCGCTGTCACATTTAAGCTATAGCATGTTGATGCTGAGCAGCTTGATTCAGTCTAGACAGCGTTTAGTCATGGGATTAAATAAGTTGTGCTTATAACATTCACATTTCCTCGCTAACTACCATGACATACAAAATCTGATTTTTACCAAACGCCATAAATTAAATTAAACTGATGAAATAGAAATCGAATCTCTCTGCAGACGTGAATGAAGCCTTGCTATGCTAATCACAGCGTAACATTTACACCTGGATTAGTGGGTGCAGACATGATTTAGGAGAGTTTTGAAAAGAGTTTGGTGGCCATAAATGATGCGAAAACAAGGATGTAGTGTTGTGGGTTTTGTATCATTTGCTGATGGATACTCGCGGTTTCATACATGAGTGGAGTCTGCAGTGAAACTTAATTCGGCATGGTGTTATAATAGATGTAGAGAGGAGGGGGATCCAGGGGAGAAGTGCAGTTCCCAGGACATTTTGTGCTTGAAGAGAAAGGGAGAAAAAAAAGGGGGGGGGGTTTCTGTTGGAATTCCCTGGATGTCTAAAACCCAATGCCAAACAGCACGCACACACACATACACACTAGAACAGCATTCCTTTCTATAAATAGCAAGTGCTTTGTCCATGTCTTCCATATGGCTGTCAAATTACATCACAAACCCTCTTCTATCTTAATACATGAGTCGCTCTCATGACGTGGGAGTCTGTATGTGTGTATGTATACATTTTGCATTATGTTCTGGATTTAGACTTTATTTTAGGCTTGCAAGACCTCAGGCAGTATTTACTTACCATGCAGCTTCTTAAATCTCTCTGGATATGTTTTGCTGCAGCTTGCCTGAACACGTCTGAGGGAGCATCGCAGAATCCATGGTGACCTGTGCTGCCCACCATCCACAGCTACATGTTTGTGTTTGCCTTTTTATCCTAAGTGTGCACGTTTCTATGGCTTTATCCACTTTAAAGGTACTTTGAGGTACTAGATCTGAGTGTTTATGTATTAGTACTCACTCGTAGTGACTTCTTTAATCATCTCAGCTGAGGCGTGACACCCGTTGACTATTTGTCTGGTCCACAGGGACAGATCCTTGGGGGTCTCAGCCCGGAACAGGTGAGTCTCGATGCCGAGTCGTGTGCCAGTCCGAGTGGCAAAGAACAGCTCTGTGCCAGAGTGAGGCGACCCCCGGTCAGGACCAGAGTGGACCAGACTGGATTAACACATACACACATAAACTGTCATATAGTACAGGTCAGGGAGAATACATTTTTGTCTTATATATTTTGATATAACATACCTTAAATATTTAATGGAGCAAATACGTATACTGTGTGTGTTCGCAGACCTACCGCGTTGCTAAAAGTGGATAAGTGTGTGAAGGGCTCTGCCAGGCCTCCTTGCCCCGTGGTAGACTGTCAAAGAGCAGCAGGTCTTTCTCTGTCACCACCACCAGCGCCGGCTTCCAGCACTGCTTCTCACTCTCTGTCTGCAGCACAAACAGATAAACAATGATAAGGTTGTATCCATCTATCCATTTTCTATATCCACTCATCCTGTGCAGGGCCATGGAGCGACTGCTAGAAAAACTTTAAAGAAGCTGTTTTCCATTATTTACTTAATGGGTTATCACACTGTTTTAAGTGCACAAAATGACCAGAGTCTGAATCGATGACTTGAAAATGATGACTGAGTCTCACCAGCAGCTGAAAACAGTAGTAGGTATTCATTTTTCTAATATTATCATCAGATCTTCATGGAGCTGTAAACGTTTAGATCTAGTTGATAAATGAATTGGTCAAGTGATAATTAAGATTCTAATCTATTTAAGTGAATCAAATAAGAAGTTAATCAATCCTACAAGGTCGCTCATGTTGAATTGGAATCAAGCGCAATCTTGATTAATTTGATGCTGAAGGATTTTATGTACCTATCCCTCTTACATTTGTCACAAATCCTGAAATCGACCTCAGGTTTTTAGATGAAAGCAGGTATTTCATCAGTAATTGTGTGCCAGTGAGCTGCTATATGAGACTAATGTTGTGTCAAAGAGAGGAATGATGTGTGTTTAATATGCAAAAGACTCAGCAGTGGGTGTAGACCAGTCTCCACCTCAACTTAAGTCCAAGACTGTGTACGCAAACATTTTCTCTCTCACTCACTTACTATATACTCTAACTCGTTCCATCTGTCTCTCTGTCCTATTTAATTCCAAAATGCAAAACAGTTCTATAACATTTACAGTTACAGAACTGTTCTGTTCTGGTCTGTATTAACTACAATAAAAAGTGGTAGGAACACTTTCTACGTATTTGCTTTGCTGTGCCTCCTCGCTTACCCATCCCTCCTAATGAGCAAACCCCACACACTGTTAAATGTCTTAACTTGTGTGTGTGTGTGCTCCATAACTATTTTCATTATGAGAGCTTATCTGCAGCCAAGCCATGGAATCCTAAGCTGCTCTTTGAAGTTCTCAAAGTTCTTTGAAGGCCTCAGCCAATCATATCTTGGGATTTAGAGGGTCATGGGTCATCTTTTTAACATAATGACAATATGTTGCTAAGTAACAGTACTGCAATGCATTTGAAGGATCAAATATTGGAAAATTCACGAGGACTAAATTAGACAGGTATGGATGTGTGTGTGTTTGTGGATATGTTTGCACAGGTGTGTGTGTGTCCGTGTGTGAAAGAGAGAATGACATTTCTCTTATGTGCATATGTGCTTGAATTTCAAAGATGTGTGCATGTGTGTGTACAGAAGATATGCACAATACAAAATATGCACACAAACACAAACCCACACCCACCCACACACACATGTAATTCTACACCCTGATTGCCGTTCTTTTTGAAACTGACAATCTGACAGTCACGCCTACATCATGCAGTGATTGGCCCGGTGCACAGAAATGAGAAAGCATGGAAGGTTTGAACTTCTCACAATTACCTGTGAGTGACTGTTATTATGTACAGACGTGTGCAATACTATTAATGCCTTGGAGGAAAAATTGTCTGAAAGTGTGGACCCATATTTAAACGATATCGCGTCTCCCCCCTCTATGTCACTCCACGTTTGAGTGTGGCTGCTTAAAACAGCTATAACACAAAATAATTGATCACTAAATAAAAGGCCAGTCATAAGTGATGCACCTAAAAACAAGACATGACACCCTTAAAAATAACAATTGTAACAACAATAAATATGAATCAAAACCTTAAAGATTATGTTAAAAATACAACCCATATCTCAGAAAAGAAGCAAATATCACATATATACACATATCTTTCACTTGTTTCACAGATGTGGACACAAAAAAAAACCTTAAAACAAGTCTTAACCTTTACACAGCCCTTTGAAGATGAGAGGACCAACTAAAATTTCCTCATATTCCAAAAATGTCCACCCCTTTTAAGGTGTTAAACTCAAATTGGTCCTTACAAATATAGAACAAGAGCGCAGAGATGCACATGTATGCACCATCGTCACAAAATGGGTAAAGAAAAGAAACGGTACCCATTAAAAATGTGAGAAATCTAGAAGCATCAGTGTCGCACAGACACACATGATTGTACAGTTGGGTATTATAAAGCATTTTACACCCCCTGTCTCTCTCACATGCACGCACACACACACACTTCTACCTTGCCTGCCAGCCATCCCAGGTGTCGTATCTCTTTGCTGCCAGCTACACCTATCCTGGCTGTGTTCTGGATGACCTCTGCCAGCGCCCGCTGTGGGGGATAACAGTTTTTAGGAGAGATGATCATTCAGGACGCATTAAGATTCAGAGCAGCTCTGATGAGCTGAATCATGGTCACAGTACGTGACCATTCAAATATCTCATTCTAATGATCACATTGATGAGATTTACTTCTAGTATAAATGAAATCAAAGACAGACCTGTGCCAGTGTGGATGTGACAGAGTGCATGGCAGAGAACCAGGACAGGGCAGATGGTTGGTCTGGGCACCGCAGCACCACAGTGTGCCGGGCATCAGGGGAGTGCAGCTCCAGTTGTCTGGAGGAGGAGATAAGAAAAGTTAAAACAGCTTTAACCTTTCTGTTTTCATTGGCCGGGTTCTAAAACGTTTATAGGTCACAACCTTGGATGAATGAATTCCTTTTTGAATATTGATAATAGATTGCTAGCATTATCAGGCAGACCCAGTTTGACTCAATTTAATTTCAACACATAGTTTTAGAAACCAAATCTATTTATCCATTTAGGTTGCAGCCTAGCAACAGATGCTTGCTTGTCTCATCCACATGAAAATGGGTACTCGGACAGAACAATGAAATGAAGGGCATTGAAATTTGAGTTTATTCAGGTCAATTCAAAACACGACAAACAGGCATTGCTCAGGCATCCTCTGTGGGCCATATGACACAATGATGTGTCCCTCTAAATTCCCATAACTAATCTCCTTATATCGTATGGGACTATTTCTGGCCTCGAGAGAAATGCATCTGTAGGATGGTTCTCACTGAACGGCACTGCGATTGTGTGCTCAGTGAATATGAATTTTAGAAAAGGCACGCGTTGCAGCCTTTACAGTGCATAAAGCAGTGCACTGTTGTCATATTGTAGCATCAAATATAGTTAGTGTTCATCTCTGTGAAGTAGAACCAGCAGAAGAAATACTCAGGTATGCGAAAGCAAAGGTAAACTGTCTATTGTCCTTTTTTGAGGAAGAAAAAACCCAGACTAAGGATGCAAAGTACGAGTTATATTACAGTTAACTCTGACACACAAACAATTAGGTATGGCTGACTCAGAGGTTTAGAGGACAAGGCATGGTAAATGGTTCTTCAGTGTGTGCTCATGCTGAGATCTGGCCATGTTGAAAGAATAAGAACTCAGCGTGTTTGTCCCAGGAGGTTTGAGCAACGAAAATGGCACAAAATATTGTAAATGAAGCTAAAGCAGAATTATACTCATTGCAATCATTTATTTATGTTGCTTCTATAATCTATGTTAGTCCAGTCAGTATTTGTTATATTAAAACCTTTAAGGTAATGCAGAAAATGGAGATGTGAGATTTCAAACTGCATGTCAACTTGGAACTGCTGTATAGTGAATGAAATAGGATAACAGTTTAGTCAGCAAAATCCGCTGCAGGATGCAACCCAGGCAATTTTCTGGGAGTACAGTAAAGTTTCAATTCACAAACTAAATAGAAATGCATTCTTGATTCGGTGAGTTTGCCACCAACTCTGAAACAATCATGTCTGTTACGTCCAGGTGCTCCCAGTGGATTAAAATAGAAGGTACTCCAAGATCCGGGTAGTTTCAACTTTGCAAACAAGCTTTCTTTGCAGCTTTCTTTATTCATACACTTTATTCATACAGTACACACTGGGGACCTGGAAAAGCCCCAGTGAATGTGATGAATTTGCTCTTCCATCAAACCCACGGAGGAGGGAGAGACATCTAGATCGGCTCCAGGTGTTTCTCTGTGTTAAAAATACAACTGCTGCCCGTAAAAGGCGAGTTGATTAAGGACATGGGAGAGCAGAAGGGGAGGAAGGGGGAGGAGACTCCAGGGCCAGATGTGGGTTTGGTAGAGGAGGTTCTTTAAGGATGTTTGTTGTAGCAACAACTTGACTCCCATGAGTTATAGTATAGTATAGAGGAAATGTTATGTGCTATTTTCTGGCCAAGATGTGTGAGTGACTTTGGGGCTTCACCCACGTCTTTCATGCATGACACAATGCATTAACATGGAGAATTACACACTAGATGGCCGCTATATGGACTTGAATATATGGAATTATATAAGCCTGGTCCTGCTTGAATGAAGATCAATCTCTCACTTGATCAAAGGGTAGTTGTTCTCACAGGATTATCACTATATATAGCAAATATGTATTCAAGCTTGGTAGGTCTGTGGCCAGCATGTGATTCATGCAGTAATTTTATTCTAAAGATTCATTGATGAACTTATACACAACAGTTCCATGACGGAAATGTTTTAATGGCAAAAAATCAATTTTAAAGCAACAATGCACATGACAAGACTGTTGCAAGACAGATGTTTTGATATAACAAAATATAATAATTTAATTAAGCTATTAAAATTGTGTCAGATGACCTTAGAAAACATGATAACATGGTTTGATTTCACAATTTAAGAATTGTATTCTTTGTTTTGGCCCATCCTGCTTCTGCCTAAATCCAGATGATGACTTAATATGGAATAATTGTTGCTGCACACACAAGTCTCAGTCATGGCAAAGCATTACTTAAGTCACGTTTCAAGTCCTTAGGGGCAGGTCTTCATGAGCAACTTGCAAGTCAGTTGCAGGTCTTTTGGGTCTCTGAATGCTAACTTTTAAAATGGCATGTCATCTAAACGTTTTCCTTTTAAAGTTACGTAACAGCGTTTCTACATAGAGTCCTTTCAATGCATCGGCCTAATAATTTGAGTATTTAAGTTGTGTGGCCATGCACAGCTTGTCTGTCGCTGTCTTATTACTGAATCTACATTACTGTTATGGAATTTCACCATGTCCAAACTAGACCCATTCATGTCCAAAATCAAGTCTTCAGGCAGGCAAGGATATCCATCGCATTTTGGACTGTTATTTTAGTGCTTTGAGGAATGGCAATATTATTCCTGGACATTTAGCTGTAATGTCAGCGTGATCTTCTGCCCTCAGTTCTCCAACTTTTGAATGGTGCTCTTCAGTCGGCCCTGCTGCTCTGATTCAGAATGGAGGTCTGTATGTTTGATAAAGCTACTTACCGACCAGATTCAGCACGGCCCTTCTTTCGCTTAATTGAGTCATTTGAACATGAAAAGTAATCTGATAAGGTGTGGAGAAGGTGTTTCGATACACACATAGTCCTTCAGTACAGACATACAGGCAGACACATGATGCTGGAGACAATTTAAGGGGTTAGGAGCCTTTGTGTAGGTGAAGCACATGTTACAGGGAAGGATACTAAAGTAAGAGGTTGTATTATTCCAGTCATAAGGCCAATTTTCCTGCAGCAGTATGTGGGTAATTATATCATGGTACGCAGGCATACAACTGACCATGGTAAGAGAAAAAAGTCTTAAGTCTCAAGGTTAAACTGAGATACTGTGAAAACGGTCACTGTTTTCAAGAATGCTGCCTCACTAGTGACAAAGATTAATAGTGAAAGAAAAAAAAACTAGATAGATTTAATCAATTTTAGGTGCCAATTCCTTTTCTCCTCTTGTTTCTTTGCATCTCTCTCTCTTCTCTTTTTCCTTCCTGTTGTTTCTCTATTTCTCTCCTTTCCATTTTCTCCTCCACACATCCTCATAACGTTTTCCACCCACACTGTAGATGATGCCTTCAGAACATTACATAGTTCAAAATAAAGATAAATCAAGTATCTTCTCAATCACTTCTCTTTATTTGTCTTTTATCATCTCTTCTCATCACTGTGCGTGTCATGCCTTTGCCCATATCTCCCTCTCCTGTCTGTCCTCTCAGGCTTACACAGAGTTGAAACAGCATCTGCTGAAATGAAAAGAGAAACCCTCAGAGGGATGCAACAATGCACTTAGTATTGTAAAAAAAAAAAAGATAAGCTAGATTTCCCTGTCACTTAACATAAAGCCTCTTAAACCATTTCAGCTGTGAACCCAAAATAAGAAAAACGGAGTAGATTTAGTCTGCATTCATTGTTGATGCGCATCATCTATGAACTCCAGAAGTATCAAACTTTACAGTATAAATAGGAGTTTTGTCAAGTAAACATAACAGACCACCACATTTCAACTTGGGTGTCCTCCCATAAATATTTACTAAATATTTACTGGTGAGTCAAAGGGGGAACTTGTCCTGGCTGTGTGGATAAAGAAAGAACTTTGTTAAAAAAAAACATGCTGGTCGAAGTAAACTTGACCTAGGACTTTATCTGTGCCTGTGAATCTGCTCTCCAGCTCTATCAAACCACAAAACACTGCGTTATCTGTGTGAAGCCAAAACCCGCCTCGTCACTACATGAGATATTGACCCCATTTCCTTGTATAACTGGCTGACCAATAAAGTCGAAGTTATGGCCAACAAGGTGAATGTTCAACCCTATTGTGCTCTTAAAAGGTTTAATAATTCAACCAAGATTTGTGAAGTGCAGCTGAAAGTCACGTTGACATTCATGATTCAGTTTCTTTTCATATCTCTTGAACTACTACTATACTGGACGGGATCACAACGATAGCATGACGAGGGCCTTAAGGTTCATTGTGCTTTATTACCTGATTGTGACGCCCTGTTTGTCACAGTGTAGCTTTAAAGAAAAAGTCTGACATTTCAAAGAAAAAATTTAACTTATTTGCCGTCTTTCCGAGAGTTAAACAAGAAGAACAGTGGTATTGTTCTTCTTGTCTTTCATGCCTGTGTGGAGAACCTGGGAGGAAATTAGCGTAGCTCAGCAAGAGGGGGGGGGGGGAAGAGGGGAAACAGCTAGGCTCTAAAGGTAAATAAATAAGATACACATACCAGCACCTCTGAAGTTAATTAACAGTTCGCTTCATTTTTGTACAAACAGAAGTGTAAAAATGACACTTTGATTGTCACAGACTCAACACAGAAGTGGTAGGTGGATGGATAAACAGCTGTTTGTCGAGCAATAGCTTCACCGTGCAACCCCCTCTAAAACCGCTTACTGTTATTTTTACATCTCCACCAGTGTCCAGATTAAACAAATGAAATACAACATATTGATTAGTGAGCTTTAGAGGTGCTTGTGAGCCGATTTTTTTAAACTTTGGACACAGCCAGGTTGCCAGTTGCATCCAGTCTTTAATGTAAACTAGGCTTATCGCCTCCCAGCTCCAGCTCCACACTTAGCGTACAGACATGAGAGTGGTTTAGATTTTCTTATCTAATCTTTCTCGACAAGAAGGCAAACAACAAACAGTTCCTTTAAGACCTTCATTATTTCAGCGGATATGGTGCAGACATGGTGCGTATGCCTTAATGTGTTTACACAGCAACCCTGGGGTCAGGTGTTACTCTAGCAGAGGAATACAGTACACAATTAGAAATGAGGAGGAATGGAGGCGTTGACAGGGGCACTGACGCTCATTTTTGCCGCCAACAGGTGAACCGGGCTGTGCTTGTGATTCACCCTTTAATTTGAAAACGCTTAGTTTAGCTGGATGAAGACAAGGCCATAGCACTGCGACTGTATATCTATGTGTTGATCACACCTTTCCTGCCAACAGCTGGGCAAAAATATGCTTTCTCAAAAATGAGCCACACAGTGTGATCATGGCCTCAGATCCTGGTGAGCATGTTTTCAAGCCTACATCTCGAGCCTGAAGAGTCGTGATGGCACTCATACTGCCACAGAATGGCTCACAGACGCAATCTCTGTCAATAACCGGACACAATCCCAGCAAGGAAAAGTGACAACTGCACATTAAAAATGTTGTCATAATTTATCACAGAGAACCGTCTGTTCTGTCCATGGATGATGTTCTTATAGTGTTTATTGTAGTTATTGTGTGTGTGTGTGTGTTAGCGTTTACATTTTACAGTTTGAGCATGGAGGCATCTAACAACGTTGATACCGACAGAGGAAGTCAGACGTCGCCGCTCACTGTCACAACCAGACTTTGATGTCGCCATCATCGTCTGAAGCTTTGATGTTTAGTGCGGTTCAACTATCTCACACTTCTAAAATCATACATATGCAGAGGACACACATGGGTATAAGGACAGAACGCTAGAGACACGCTGAGAGCTGCAGTGAGAAAAAAAGAAAGAAATCAAGAGGGAGACAACAATGGGAAGAGGATGGAGACGGGAGGTGAGAACTGATTCAGAAATAGAGAGAAACGGAACAGGAACATGGAGAGAGAGAGAGATCATGAAAGAAAAGAAAGGGAGAGGACCGCGAGAAGATAAAAGGATGTAGAAAAAGACAAACAAGTAAGAAAGTGAAACTGGAAAAAAAAATGAGACAGGAGAGAGTGATGACAAGAAAAAGTGGGAAGGGAACCAACATGGTGGAAGAGAAACAGAGGGAGAGACAACTGTGACAGAAAGCACACATTGACTGTGACACCAAAAAAGATGAAACAGTAAATTGCTTTTTGCCCCCATGCTGTTTGATTGGGCCATTGTCATATTACCAACCAATTAACTTGACAACACCTCCTAACAGACCCCCCCCCCCCCCGCTGACTGGGAGTTATCTGTCTGCTACTTCAAATGTCTGTCTTTAAGTAAAACAGAAAAAGGCCTAAAAAAACGTCTGCCAAAACAGTGTTGGGTAATCCCTTCAGGATGGCAGAAACAGGCTACAGACACAGGCAAAGACTTTTCTATTGTCTCTCTGTCACACTGTTGAGAAGAACTGGTTAACCTTTGGTTCATTAAGGTAACCATCTTTTGGTTGTTTCAAAGTTGAACTTCTGAGCGTATGTGGGAGTGACAATACTGAAGCAAAGCCTGTGAAAGCCAACTGGAGGTCACCACTACGCTCACATGACATATATGTATCTCACCCTTTTCATAATGGCAGTGTACTTTAAGTCAAACTGATATTTTGATTCTCAGAGAACTTCCTTCTGCTCAAGAATGAGGATACAGGCATTTTTACAGTGTGTGTGTGTGTGTGTGTGTGTGTGTGTGTGTCACCTACCTGTTCTCAGGGTCTGGTGTGGTCATGGCTCGGGTTACATAACACATCTTGAGTGGTATGCACCTCCTGTCGCCCTGCAGAGACAGGGAGGGCTGGGTAGAGGGGCTCGGAGGGACAGATGATGAAGAGGAGAAGTTGATGGGGGAGCTGCCGAGACGGGGAGACTCAGGAGGGGGGGTTTCCCAGCCGATCTCAGACACAGGGGAGCCCTTTGTGACATACGGCGTGGCCTCGCGCATGTATTTCACTGAGCAAAAAAGGAAGAGAGAGGCTTCCAGTATACAGTAAGACATGGTAAAGAAGGTTGAACAGGGACATGGAAGGAGCACATTTTTATAGGTATAGAAAATCTTTCACTCAGTAGATTCCTTATTTCAGTGAATAAAAATTGCAAATTACTTTGCTGTCTTTAGGATACTCAGAAAGCAATAAGACAGAAGGCATTGAAAGATAAAAAGCAAACAAAAGCAAGATAAAAGATTAACAAATACAAAAAACATAAAAGAGCTAAAACCAATAAATGCGATAAAATGACAATATAAATTAAATATAAAATCAATATAAAGATGATAAACATAAAAAACATAAAAGAGCCAAAATCAATAAATGCGATAAAATGACAATATAAATTAAATATAAAATCAATATAAAGATGATATCACATGAAAGCAAGTCTATGAAAATGGATTTTAAGAAGTGATTTATAAAAGGTTACTGACTCTACGAGCCTTATCTCCTCAGGCAGGTCGTTCCAGAGTCGAGGGGTCCTGATGGCAAAAGCTTAGTCACCTTTAGATTTAAGCCTCGTCTCTGGAACGGTCAGAAAGGCCCCACCTGAGGATCTAAGGCTGTGAACTGGCTCATATGGGGTCAGCATTTCTGCTATATAGGTTGGTGCCAGACCCAGGCATGCCTTATAAGTGATCAGTAAAATTCTCAGTCGAACAGGGAGCCAACGGAGAGAAGAAGCCAGGATCGGGGTGATGTGATGCCGTCTGTTAAAACCAGCAAAAAGAAATCTCAGTAGAATCTGTATGTTTGACCTTGTAGCCATCTTTTGATATGAAGCCCATATTAGGAGCATTTCAAAGGCAGTAAACAAAAATCTAAAATATTCACTCTTTTGAAGGATGTGGGGATGCCACAGATGTTTAGATACACAGCAGAAACATAAAGTGTTTAATGATGTTCCCAGTGTGGCATTTGGTACAGAAAGTATTGCCGACTGCCATGGGGCAGCAGATAGAAAGGTAAATCTCAGCAATATCTCTAGCAACTCTGCCGCAAAGGGTAACAAAGATGTTTGAGTAGCGTCTGGAAACTGGTCGATGGGCTATGACATATTTACCTTCAGAGAGAAGAGTTATGACTATGAGTCTGTTCAGTAACTGTACCATCCACTGCTTCAGGTTTACAGGGTTAGGTGTCTTAAAATGTAAGACTTCATGCTGTGAGCTGCACCGATGAGTCACACGTGGTCTCTGCTGATATGGTCCCAAAAACACTGAACCCACACGGCCTCCAATTTTTCCTGATAGGACAGTCACAACTGATGCTGCCGAGTACCTGAGAAACTCTCAACTTTCCAACCAGTAGCAGAGAAAGCTGTGCTTGTAGATGTCAAACTCTGAATCCCTGGAGGCTTGATAACTATTTTAAATTCCTCATGTTTTTGGGTTTGAGAAGGAGAGAAGAAAAGAGAAGACAGGACACATGTTTCAGCGAAAGACAGAAATAGAGAGGCAGAGATAAAGTGGGCGTTCAGGACGCTGTCCTGAATGTTCTGAATCCTTGGTATGCGCTGGATGTTTAATTAGCATATCCCACTGTACGAGCCGTGTATAATTGGCATATAGCCGGTGGCATTTGTAATTCATCATGTGAAATATTTTTGGGAAAAGCACCATAGACCCCTATGAGACTGTGTAACAAGCCTAACCGCCAATCTGTAGAAGAGACATGACGGGCTGACACATAACACAAAGGAGGAGACGGAAGAGATGGGAGAGTGTCCTCAATGGACCTACAGTGACGACGTGGTCCAACTGCACTGTAGAATAACCCACACAGTAGGATCAGAGTAAAGCACTGATCCATTTGTTAAAACGCATCATAGCAAGGTACAACACAAGTGAATTCATTGGACGGAAAAGATCGAATCTGCTGCAATTGGATGATGACAACCAGGCCTGCTTTTGTTTGTTAGGAGCTACGCATTTATGAGACTGACGTGACACCAAGGAACATCAATTTAGACATTTAGAAAGGACAACGCTAATTCATCTGCCTCATCTTCTGTGCTGCAAAGCATGATGAAGCTGCAAAGGAACAGAAGGAAATAACGTTGGTCCACAAAATGTGTGTGTGTGTGTGTGTGCCAGTGATAATCCAGCATTACTTCTGGACCTTGGATCTGACAAACACACACGCACAAGTAAGCGTATCAGTCCCATATTCAGTAGTGAAACAAGATGTACTTCCCCACTGTGACTCGGTATCACAAAGTTAATGAAACAACATGAACACAGTTACAGTTCGGACTATAATTAAAACATGATAAACCCTCATCAGCACAATACATCCATCTAGTGTTGCGAGGGTGCTATCAACGAGAGAAATCTGATGTTGAATAATAAATCAAAACCTACGACTCCACAGGACTCCTGTTAATCTCTTCCATCGACCATAAATCTGGCTTTAGACTTTACAGGGCTTCACTTAACACTTACTTCAGAGTGTGACAAAGAAAAACTCAATGGAAAGTAGCACTAAAACAGTTAATACATTAATCACAATTTAATTGATAACAATTTCTGAAACTGATTAGGTGTTTAAGTCAATTATCAAGCAAAAATACCAAATAATCTCTGGTTTCAGGGTCTAAAATGTGAGGATTTACTGCTTTAGATCATTGTCAATTGAATAGCTGTGGGAAATACCTAGTGAGGACAAAGCTGCGAGGGATGGTTTACTTGGCACACAGTGAATTTCAAATGATACTTAAATTATGTGGCCAAACAGCTCATTCACCGTGTCCATCTTTTCAAATTTACAATCCACTTCATGAACGGACTAAATTGAAACCAAATCAAATACAGCTATTATACAAACATAATATTTAGAGGGTGATTTGTTTTCAGTTAACATTTACTGAGACAGTCAGGAGGGAGGAAATGTAAACTCACTGACCAGCATAAGTGCGGCCTGAAGTAGAGCTGTAAGTGTTTCCAGCGGAGGAGGAAATAAATGAGGTGGAGTCCATGCGATCATTACACTGGAAGTGTGTAAATGTGTGTGCATCCCCTTGGGTCGTGTTTCTATTCCATTACAGCACCAACACGGCCAACTATGCACAATAACCTCAAAAGCAGGATTTGAACTTGGAGAGGGTATGATTCGTACTACGTGAGCCTTCATTGGAAAGCAGCTGGAAAGTCAAACCAAAAGAGCCAAATGAAGAGCTGCCATCCCCATCTGCCTGATTCGATTTTCCATTTTTCTGGTTGGTGCTCTCACAAAGTGAGAGCATGCACATATAGATGCAACTAAATCTTTTTCATTGTCACTTCCAATCTCCACCTCATTTAGAAACACTCCCTTGTTGTTACCGCAGTCGCGATGTAGTCCTATGAGTGACCAGCTGTTCGCCATTGAATATGTCACTCACTTCCATTGATGGTATTTAAAAACCATTCACTTACTTTTTAACTGTACTCAACCCCATTCGCTCACACATTTTTCAAATGAGGCAATTAATTTCTTCAGAAGTGTTAGAGCAGCACCAGCCCCCTTTCTCTCTCTCTCTCTCTCACACACACACACACACACACACACACACACACACACACACACACACACACACAGAGGAAAATGTTGCACACAAGTGCTCTCTCTCTCTAACATGATGATCCTTCCCAGGGAGACACAGGGGCTATGCTGCAGAGGAAAAAGCAGGTCCCAGCTGAAAACCTACTGAGATAAGAAAGAAGGAGCGAGGGAAAGGAGCAGGCAAGGGGGAAGGGGAAGGGAGCGAGAGAAATGGGAGGGGTGAGTTTAATGTGCTGAGAGGGAGAGAGACAGAAAGAGACTGAACAGAAGGAGAACTAATGAGGGAGGCTAAGAGGCTGAAATAAAGATGACAGTGAGGGGTTAACCTAACGGTAACAGAAAGACAGACGTTCAGCACAACTGCAATTTAACAGAGATCATTTGCATTTGGGAAAGCAGCAAAACATAGAGGAATAGTACAACGTGACAACATGTGTTTTCAGTGGGTTTCATGGATCTTTGGGGACGCGAAAGGTGCTTAACACATAACTTTCTGTACGTGCATGTTTGTAACCTGTTGATCTTAGTGTAGCGCTGACGAGCCATGTTGGAAACCCATTAAGAGGACGGAGAACAAGTTCAGCTAAAATAGGAAGCGACCTATCTATATACCTATATCAGCAGACTGACCCAGTGGTCAAAAACTGCTCTTCAACTAGAGGACCACGGTTCACACCCCCATGTCAGAGAGTATCCGTAGTGTTGAAGTGTGTCCTGAGCGAAACAGCGACACTCTCCTGGCTCTGTTCTGCAGCTCAGCATGCAGTCTGATAAGCTACAAGCATCGGCTGCACTATTAAGAGGCTAGGTGAAGCTTAGCTTCTCCAAAATTTGCACTGCACTTTTTTTTTTTTAAATGAACCTTCAACATAATTATGTTTTTTGGTGCATTACACTACTGGCAAACATTAAAACTCACTAACCTAGGCTACCTGCTGCATTATTTCCTTAACATAGCAAACCCCCTTCACCACTATGCACCTACTGAGTATTTAACACTGTATATGGTGGGAAGCAACCATTACATGTGGGTGATTATTTTTTCAAAATCATAATCCATAATTGTTCATAACGTTCTTGTTATGAATTTTACTTCTGCTCGTTCTCTTTCAATACCAACCAACATAGACTATCCTAGTGTACAACAATACTTACTCTCGCATAGCTGTTCATTTCATGCTTGTTTTATTTGTTTCGTTTCTGTTGTACTGTCTGCTATAATACTTTTAATAATTAACATTGTAGTGGGTGTGGTGGAAAAAGCTATGATTATTTTCAACTCACTAAGGTGTTAGTACGGTTTTGAGATCCACTGTCTACCAGCTACAACTCGTAGATGCACGCAAGCGTTGATTGTAATTCTGAGTCAAATGCTCACAGTTGAATGAGGCTGATTGAATCATATTTTAGCAAGATGAGGACTTTCTTATTTGTAAGTGCCAGTCTAGCTGTTGGGTTAAAAGTTGAACTGCCCATCAGATTTAGCTTTCCCATACCTGATGCCCTAGCACCTAGCCATAAGTGAATCTCACCATGGGGATCGATCATGGTGCAAATCTCCTAGCAACCACAGCCAGTGCCTTTGTGGAGGCTGGCTATGCACAAGTAATGCCTTACATACTGATAAATAAATGAAATAAATACTATAGTTACAAGTTCGTACTTCAATTGCCAGTTTAAGCCTTATACTGTACTGTAAAAATCAATAGGTGAGCTAATGAGGTCCACTGGGGGCATTGCCTAATCAAATCATCTTTAACTTCCAGTACATCACAGCAATTGCTCTTACTACTACTTTCTACGAGAAATCCAAATGTACGGCTGCTAAACTATGACTAGACCATCGCCGTTTGGCTGAGGAGTTTAGCGAACAGTCAACTTACGTCAACCCCTGAACCCTTTATTGAAGTGGACTACTGGAAATGGTTTTGGTCAGACTGTGTTAATATGATGGGGAATGTTGGGAGAAAACACTCCAGGTTGAAACACACAGCACTGAACGGTATTATTTGTAAGCATCAAGACAAAAGTCGGAATACAGAAAAGAACATCTGCCACACTTCTGCAGACAGGAAATGAGTCAGTGTCCTGTAAGTCCTCCTGTCGAGCCCTTAACAAGCCGTACCTGTCATCACCTGACATCTGGATGGGTCTGTGTACGAGTGTGTATATCTGGTGTTGTCAGCAGTGTGATGCAGAGTGTGTGTGTCTATGAGCATGTGTCTACTTGTGTCATCAGGTTTAGTCATCAGCAGTGTAGCCTAGACTGATGCTACAGTCAATATATTGTATGTGGTTGTGTGTGTGCGTGTGTGTGTGTGTGTGTGTGTGTGTGTGTGCTAGAGAGAGAGAGAGAGAGAGTCGATGTGACCAGATGACTGTTTTTGTCATTTGAGAAGTGATCATCTCCTCTGCTACTGTTTGTGGAGTCTGACTCAGAGCGGATGATGGTGATGATGATAATAACAACTGTGGCGGTGCAGTAGTGATTGTTGTGGCGAAGATAACAGATTGAGTCATTCATTCCTCTCTGTAAATGTTTCTACAGCCTGAACAAAAGAAGACAGCGACAGCTGAAGCTCATCTGTTTTGTGACAAAAACTTCTTTCTCCTCCAGGTGCAATGATTGTGTTGGTTTTGTCCCCCTAGTTGTCTTGTGATGGTCATCATTAAACTGAGCTCTTCTATGGTGGCTAAATACTTCACATCACTTTAAAAAATGTTTTACCAGGGTGGCCCAAAATGACCCACAATAAGAAGGGTGTTTGACTGTTTCGCAGCTTCACTGACTTCTGTTGATTCTGTGTTGTTGTAGACGAGTCAACTGACATCTGTTCACACTTTCTGTGGTTGTGGTTGTGAGCTCTGCAAGTAAGGTGGTTTATGATGCCCTTTATGGAAATAATGGAACATGTGAGAGAGACACAGCCCTCTGGTTTAAAGACTGATGATAATGAAGATAATGTACCGTGCCCATCACTTTTTCCACTTTTGTTCAGCAGAGTAAGTCACTGTATGCTAGCATGCTTTTGGCATCAGAAATAGCTGCCACTGCGTATTTTGAGGAAACTCCCTGATAGATTTGTGTACACTGTAAATGTGGATGAGCAGGACAGCAGAATATACGGAAGCTTGTGGTTATGAGGATGATGCATGTAGTAGGTCTTGTTCCTCTGGAGATTTGCCTGTCAAGCTTCCCTGTCCTACAGCACATATGCAGTAAACAGTGATAACAGCGGAAGATATAGCACTCAAAACTGATTGTGTGTCCCTGATTTCAGACAGAAGTAGAAAAAAGGAGGCTTCTTCTAGCTGGCGACTGTTGACTTTTGCTGGCTCAAATGACAACTGTCGCTGGAAGAGTCTATCGGGTGTAGCTAGCTAGCCAAGTAAGCTTAAAAAAGCTTCACGACTCGGTTGAAAACGCTCTCTTGGCTGACATTTTAATGTTTCCTGCTGACACATCTTAATAAGAGGTCTTAAATATGAACTTGATGGCTGCATACAAGATATGGTGCCAGAAGGCTGAGGCTGAATCTACACAGTTGGGAAATACTACACAGCAGACGTGCTCGTTTACAGGGCTTCTTTTTTTTAACAAAACTTGTAATCCCACAAACTAATGCAGTTATATGCTCCCTGGCAGTGTCTGGAATACACTATGACAATCGAGTGGGGGGGGGTCTTGTGGCATGGGTGGTACTTAAAATATAGCATATTGATAGCATATTGAGATTTCCCACGAACAGCTACCAAATGCATAATAAAAATGGCTGGAATTCCTAAACGGTTAATGCGATATTTTTTCATTCTAGTGAAAACAATAAGAAATGTTAAGTTATGTTAAAAACGTTCTGACGCGGTGACCTGCTCCGTTGACAGGTAAAAGAATTTGGGCCACACAACGAGGAACTAAATAAATGTTAACAAATATTTTAACATGTTCCATGTTATCAGTCCTTGTGTTTCCTGCTCAGACAAACTCAGTGTCAAAAACACACCGCTCCAAAACTATGTGTAATATTATGCACAGCTGACAAAGCATGCATAACTTTAATTAATTAATTAATTCACCAGGATTCAACGGTTAACTGACCGTGTGTGCTTTTCTGACACCGGTGAGCTGTTCTGAGAGATTCACAGTTTACACAGCGACATCGTTTAGAATAGCAGCAAATCTCTCAAACCAATGGTTTATTACGTTCTTTCCAGATTTAAGGACTGTTTTAAAAACTTCTTCCATTGGATAAATAAGGACATAACACATAAATCTTTTTTGAGTTTCAATTTTTTGAAAAGGAAGGAAGGAAAAGAAGAGCTGCGGAGTCCGAATGTATTACTGCACCTGTATTAATGGTATAGTTTGCAGAATTACTACCATCAGCTGCCTGTTCACTGCGATCAGTTGCATTTTCTGTGTCGCCACTTAACTTTCACTATTTAAACATGAAAATAACTTTTACAATACAGATAAATAGAAAATAATTAGCTTGATTTTGAGACCCCTCAAAATTAGATTTTGCCATATTCGAAGGGTCCTGGTTGTTAATTGGGGGTCTCGGACCCCTTAAGACGCCCCCATATTTCACACACTGCTGTTTGACCTTGGATGTAATGCTAGATTACTTCTGTAGGTAGTTAGCCTGTTAGCAGGACATGCTAATGATTGCATCTCAAGCTACAGGGGAAAAACACAACGTTTTATTAAGTCCTTACAGGTTTTCTCTTGTGTTTTTGGTTTTGGAAATGTTAAAGAAAGACACCAAATCCAGAGTATCTTACTCTTCCAAAGCTTGATAGATCTGCAGTGCCTAGTTACGGTTGCTAAGCTGTGATTGGACAGTTGCTACTCCGGGGGAAGGGGTTTGGCGAATAGTCAATTGTGAGTCACTTCGGAAAAAAGCATCTGCTAAATGAGTGTAATTTTACATGAGGTAATGATTTACAGCCCTAAAAACATCACACTAAGAACAAAAGGTTAAGCCTCAACACTACGTGAGAAAATGTTGGATGTTAGGGGTTTTTCTGACTCAAGTCTCCCATATTCACATATTCATGGTCCTATTTACAGTCAGATCAGTATTATGATGTTCAATACTTTATACAGAAGACACATGATTTTGGAAATTACTTTTCTACAGGTTCCAAAAAGCTGTGTCAGCTTACTTTAGTTCTCTCTTCAATCCAACATCAACAGCAGCATGTTGATTGTGTTTCAAAAAAGTGTCTTCAAGCTCTTGTAAAATATTACATTTTCGCAAACATCTTCATCAGAGCAGTGTCTTCTTTCTTATGTTAACTCACATTTCCTGCCTCTTCTTCTCTACTTATTTAAAGTTATGAGCTAGCTGAAAGTTGCTTTTTTAACTGTTTGACATCAAGTTCAAAGTTCAGCGTCGGTGAGTGATTCCACCTACATTTCAAATCGTCTTTGTCCTTCAATAAAATGGACCTCCGACCTTAGTTACTGTTCAGTTGAGGGGATATTTTGGTCCAAATCTTACAAAAAGATGCCTTGGAGGTGGATTTGTAAAGACCTTTTGTGCTGATGTATTATGCAGGTACCTACCCAGTGCCTACAAAGAGTAAAAGCCTTCATTCAGCAATCTTTTCTACCTCTCGGTCTGTTCTCGTTCCAGCGTCTACCGATGTTACACCCTCTACTTTCTCACCCACTGGCTTAATGAGAGGAGCTTTCTTTAGTCCTTTGGTACATTCAGTCACCAAAGAAAAATCCCCATTTGAGGCATATGGTAGGACGTCCAATGACTTCAGACCTCATTAAATACGGTTAAAGACCATTAAGTGAAAATTACACCTGATGTTATGGAGCTGTGAGTGTGTGAGTGTGTGTGTGTGTGAGTGAAGGGGATAAAGAAGAGCGTGAGAGGGTGAGAGAGACGACGTGAGTTTGATCTCGCTGATTCTCCCAGGCACCTCTGGTTGCATAACTTGTTTCCTTAGAAATGTGAACCTTTTTGCGCAGAAGGCAGCCAGTCGGCCACCTGTTTCCCCAATTATCGAATAAACCTACAGTTGCACTACGTGCGTGAGGAACTAGAGTGTCTTCCCCTCTCCTGCTGTGAATTAAACCAATTTGCAGCGGAACAAAAAGTTTCCCTTCTCTTCAGCTTCGTGCCCTGAGCGACAGTGTGGCATCAACAAAGTGTGACTCGGTGACTGAATAAGACCGCAGGTTTGATGGCGTGAGGTGTGAATAATACACGCAGTGAGAACAAACGCCGTTTCTTTCTGAGCTCTTACAGCATCTCATGTCTTGGTGGTCAACGAACGACATCCTACAGGCTTCAGCCCCTGCAGCTTTTTCCACTCCGGGATTTGCACCCGGGACTCTGCCGGCGGGTGGAACGGAAGACCTACCTTCCAGCGTCACCTCTCTCCCGGCCCGCTTCAGCGCCTGCACCGCCTCGTCGTGGGTCGCGTCCCGCAGGTTCGCGCCGTTCACGGACAGGATGGCGTCCCCGACGTACAGAGCCTGGGTCTGGTCCGCGGCGAGCCCCTTGAAGATCTTACTGATGAGGATCGGCATCTTGTTCTCCTTCCCCCCTTTGATGCTGATCCCAAGTCCCCCGGCTTCCTGCTTGGTCACCTTGACGCACCGCTTTCTGTTGGCCACCGCCTCGGGCACCCGCTCCGGGAGGTCCGTGAAGGCGGTGCGCGCCGGCTGGGGGCCGTTGTTGGAGTTGGCGTTGTTGTTGCCGAGGTAGGACCCGCGGGCGACGCCGTTGGAGTTGACATCGCCGCCCGCGCCGTCGCTCGCGCCGCCGCCCGCGCCGCCGCTCTCCTCGCAGCTCAACGCGAGCGCTTCCTCGTTCAAGTCGACCGAAACTTTGTGCCACCGCTCCCGCACCAGGACCTCCGCAAATCCACTTTTTCGCACCCCGGGGGCACCTGAAACTCCCGTCGCTATTACCACCGCCATCTTTGGAGCATTTCTTTAAAATGACATGTGATTGTTTCTCTTCCCCCCCCCTCCCCTCCTCTCTCCTCCTCTTCTCTCTCCCAGCTCGACTCTCACGCGGCAACTTCCACTCGGTTCTCCCTCAACACCCAGGCTGGACTTTGCCCCCCCTCCTCCTCTTCTCAAGTTTTCCTGCGGGACTCGATAAGCGTCCCGACCGAGCAGCCCGAGCCCTGTCGGCACCAGCTGCCCTCCGCTCCGCTCCGCCCGAGATCCGATCTGCTGGGTGGAGTCAGCCGATCCCGTCTCCAGGTCCCGCGTTCATCGTTTGAGGCGCGACACTTGATGCGGGAGTCACGCAGGCATGAAGAACGAACCCACCGAAATCTGTCCATTCCTCCATCCCAGCCGTGTCACACTGATCATGTTACAGTGACACATTGCTGGGATGTATCCGCTGAATACAAACCGGCCTTTAGAGGAAATTAAAGTCTTCCTGAAATAAACCATCATTGGGTTTATTTTGTGGGTCACTGTATTTAAACGAGCAGAGCCATTTAAAGGAGGCTACGACCAGAAGTGACTTTCTTCGCGTGTCCGGCGAGTCGCGCTCTGCTGCGGGCACGCGCGCACAGGAATGCGCGTGTGCCCCCGTTTTGATGTTTCAAAGAGGGAGCGAGCGCGTGCGCTTGAACTCTGACGGCCGAACCGGTCTTATCACTCTAACGCCTCGGTCCTCCGCAGGGACGGTCCGGGTTCAAGCCCCGTCCGTGTGTGTGTGTGACTGACAGGGATGCAGCGAGAAGATGGAGATAAATGCCATGAGGCAGCTTCAGTCAGCCCCCCCCCCCCCACACACACACACACACACTAACCAAGCAGCTGCTGTGTGACTTCACTGAGGGCTACAAGTGCACAGACGTTGCGGCGTTTGTGGGCGAAGCGACACTTTATAAATATATGTTTTCTTTCAGCAGCTGTCACTCCGAAGTGTCCTGCCTACGCGCGTCGCACTGTGCTATTAGCAATGTAACTACGACACCTACTGGCGACACTTTAAAGTGACGCGAGGGTTAACGTTTGCCTTGGCATGGCAGCGAAAACACAGGGAGTCCCGAACAAACTGTATTAAATATCTTCCTGCTGGGAGATTTTGGTTTAGTTGTATCAACCTTTGCACTTATTTGTCAGTATTGATGATGCTTGGTGATACATGGACACGTTTCCTGTCCTGGTGCAATATGGATTATTCTACAAAACCACCTTGTATCTGGAAATGTGAGAATTATAGGCCACTGACGCATAAAGGCATCTTTATTTAACACAACTTTATTCCCCAAAACATTGCATCATTTTTTTAAATGCACAATACTGCTTCATACATTGCATGCTTTGATTAAGATGCTTCAGGCTAAGGTATTTCATAGAACATTCAAATGAAATAGTTTACAGCCAAGCTTCTTATCAAGATGCTTTGAATCATGTCTTTTATACACACATGCATGGAGATTTTTATGGACACATTTCTGTACCATATGGAGGAGGCACGGGAAACCAAGATATGTATGTATAGCGCACACTGTTTGCCCTTTGAGCTACCTCTTAATGCTAATGATTGATTTTACTGGGTGAATGTGTAGACTTCGCCACAGGCTACTAAAATCGCCTATGTATTTTCTCTCTCACTGAGCAATGGCGTCTGTACTGCATAGTTAGTTTATTAATATTATTTTTAATAACAATCTTCAAATGTGAAGGTTGAAAACAACAGCTTCTCTAGTTTTTAACTTACATTGACGAGGATATATGTGAATGAGAAATAAAGGCATTATATTATATTGTGATTTAATATTATATTTCAGAATATGTGTCATAATTAAATAACTTCTGTAATCACAGGTATACATACAGTCATGCTGTACAATGTAGGAGCCAAGCTTCCTCACTTGTTTGCCCTCTAAACTACATTGGATGAGAGGGGATTATCTTATTTATTTTGAGAACAGACAGAAACAGATATGCTAAGAATACTTTGGCTTAATGAGGTCCAGGAGCTACAGTTGATTTTTACTTTTATATGTAAATGAGCTATCAAATGAAATGTTCATTCTTTGTTGTGGTAATGACCTTTGAAACAAACGAACAAACAAACAGAATGCAGTCTTATTAAAGGTGATGGTAGGTTGTTAATTAACGTGCAACAGGGAGCAGCTGCAGAGAGAGTTGTGTTTTACACACAAACATACAATCACACATGGGGTTTGCATTGCTAGTTTGTGAACTGGCTTTCTGGAGTAATTAAGAGAGTGAAGTGCCATGCAGCGTGCTAAAGAGCACTGTGTTACAAAAAGAGGTTCAAGCTTAATATAGGAGAATGTCAGTTTTCCGAGATAAGGCTAAAGACAAATATCCTTCTTCCATGTTCTGTTTATGTTTACTATTTCTCACCAACATGCATTGTGTGTATAGATTTTCTTTTCTTACTCATAAGAATAATTTTCAAAGCTGATTTTTTTGCATATTTGATTTACGCAGGATTTGTGCATCTGAAATGAAGAATTTGAGAAGGTGTAGCTGGTGTGTTGTGTTGGAGGGAGAGAAAAAAATCTCCAGGTTTGCTACTTTGTAAAGCATTTTTCTCTGTGACTTCAAATTTGCTGCACCAATAAAACCTTGATATTACTAGACTTCCTGAAATAAGTTTACATTTCTGAGATCAAGCTACAGACAGTGTACCCACGTGGTGTAAAGAAGCATCAGGGCAGATCAAGCACAGGATTTGTTCTTTGGACAGAAGCCTGCTGGCTGCGAGCAGTAGGGGAGCGGCGAAGATATTAATTTGTATTTGTTACACTTCCCTACTAGTTTAACTTTCAATCGCCAGCTCACACAGCTGCACACCAAGCTTCAAGAACTGGTAACTAACTGTGCATATACAGCTAGCATAGCAACGATACACGGCTATGCACAGGACTGTCAATCTTTATCAATGTAGTGTAACTTTACATGTATTCATTTGGGTTTATTCACTGTATTGTTGTGATCTGTTTCATCGTTATTGGATACCCACTATTCTAAGATTATGTTAATTATACTTTACACATGCACTCATAGAACTGGTTACGTCTGTAATTACTATGTCTTGCATGCATTCTAACTATCCTCTTTTCTAACCTGGCACCATTATCCAACACTGATCACACACATGCACACATTTCGATTTGGCCTCAACACACGCGGAGAGGAAATTCAAAGCTCCCGCTTCACGTGTGTTGTCGCCCGTGCATGCACCGAACACACACAGGCAGAGCACAGAAATACACAATCATGCGCGTACACACACACACGCTCCTTTAGTTTTAGTTAGATTACTTGTTGTGTATTTTACCTTTTATTATTATTTGATAAATAAATGCTTGTGGATGTACATTCTTCTCTATCATATTTAATTTAAAAAAGAGTGAATTTTGCCAACCTCTACTATTCAGAACTCCAAAACCCTTCAACTTTAACTAGAGTATTAATGTGGTTATTTTGGAGCGTTCCAAATGAATAGTATACTTTATGAGATTGATTTAGTAATTAATTGGTTATCATTTTCCCTTCTTTAAGGGTGGTGCCCCAAGGTGAATTTAGTACCATTTTAAATTCTATTATTTAATGTATACACTGTTTACTCCTGATAGCCTGAAGTGAAGTGTAATCCCTCCACTTCATCATTTTGATACCAGTTAATGTGCTACACTATATAATTTTGGTGCCTCTTTCAGGTTATTAATTATTGTGACATATTCTGGTATTCATAAAGCCATATAATACCTACAACATTCATCTAATTGGTGGTGAGTGGCATGGTATCTATATATTTGCAGATAGTAAAAAAACACAACAAGCAATCAAATAGTACATTTTGAAGTTGCTATAAACAAATACTACAGTGGTGGTTAAATGATATTTGACATTGACATGGAATGCACAAACATCACAACCATCTGAAATCATGCTGGTAGCACCTCAGTAAGAAGTGGTTGAAATATAATACAAAGCTTCAGGGTCATAATCCATAATAAGCAACGCATAACCAAAAGTAATCAGATTACATTATTGATTCATGAAGTGAACTTTAACTTAGTCAGTTTTTAGATGGTTTAAAATTCCTTATTATTAAAAATCAAGGGAGCATAATTACAAATAGCAGTGGTGTTAAACTTGCAGGCACATCCATACCTCTTTCCACTCTGTGTTAAGGGTAAAAACAGAGAAACTAAACATCTGTTTTTCTGAATAGAGAATATTTGTGGAATGATTCATTTCATGTCAGTGGCAAAAACACTGAACTATCACTCCTTTCAAGGTAACTCTTCAAGAGCAGAAACTTTACAACAAGTCATTTTACACGAACAAACTGATTTCCTCTCTGTGCTTGAGTTAGGCATAGATTCCCGTGGTGGTTTGAGTCAGTGTTGTTCTAGTTTAGTGGATCTGCAATAACACACAAAATGTCTGTACTAACACAAAAATGGACTAAAGTGACACCAGGAAGTAGAAATTATGGATTCCTTATTAGCTATCAGAAATGATGCTCAAGATCATATCTCATCTCATGTAATAATTTGTCTGAAAAGGCTCAACTGTTAAGGGGTTAATATAATGCAAGAAGTGTAGATGGGTGGGGTATGACTCAGGGGAGGAGGAGCACCAGTTACAGGGAAATGAAACTAACAAACTTTCACAACTGGTAAACACAGTTCAGTTTGTCTATTTGTGTACAAAGAGCAGAGCACCCGCATCCAAGAAGGTGAAGTTCAACTCCCTTGTTAATGTATACTGTATATGCTTGATAACATTCAGATTTTGTTGAATATTCATAGCTGCATAGTACATGTAATGATATTTTACACCTTTCGTTCATGAATCCAGATGCAGGGATGACTGGTCGCTGTTAATTATGTTTATTTGGTGAATAACTCATTTATTAGGCATTTTTTTTACCAATCTTCAGTTTGCAAAGCGCCTAGTCATTAATGGCTCTTAGCTTTAAAACCTCTCCTCTCCTCTAGATATGGCCACTGCTAGCCCTTTCCTGTCTGAGGATCAGTTCCTGTGCTCCATCTGTCTGGATGTTTTCATCGAGCCTGTTTCTATTCCATGTGGACACAACTTCTGCAAGGCCTGTATCACCAGGCACTGTGAAGCCAAAGAGCAGTGTCAGTGTCCACTGTGCAACGAGAAGATCAAAAAAGGGATCAAACTTTATGTCAACACCGGATTCAGGGAGGTTGTGGAGAATTTCAAGAAACATCATGCAACAGCTGACAATTATAATTCCCTAGTTAAACCAGGACAGGTGCCCTGTGACATCTGTCATGGCAACAAGATTAAAGCCTTTAAAACTTGTTTGGTGTGTTTGACCTCTTACTGTGAGACGCACTTAGAGCCTCATCAGAGAGTTGCCGCCTTAAAGGGACACAAACTGACTAATCCTGTGCAGAACCTGGAGGACAAAATATGCAAGAAACACAACAGGATTTTAGAGCTCTTCTGCAGAAATGACCAGACACATGTTTGTGTACTGTGTACAGAACATAGCACTCATGATACAGTACCTTTAGAGGAAGCCTATGTTGACAAGAGGGCTCAGATGGGAAAGAAAAAGGAGGACGTACAGGAAATTAAACAGCGGCATGGCAAGAAACCTCAGAATCCTCAGAAGAGTAAACGGAAAGGCAAAAATGAAGCAACGGCAAACAACGTGTTGTCTAATCAAATGCGAGCTCCTCACATCTGGTGGTTTCCATTTGAAGAACAACACCAATTCAACAGATATTTCTATGTTCCTGGAAACAAGAGCTTTTCTGAAGGGACATTCTACTATGATGTTCAGGTAGACGGGATGACTGGCTGGGGTTTAGGAATAGTCAGAGAATCGACTCGTCGAAAGAGGTCATTCACACCTAACCCCAGGAACAGAAATGGGATCATAAAGAGGGAGACAAACACCAATTGCCAGGCTCTGCATGACATCCCTGTCCACCTCTTTTTGATAAGGAAACCCGAGAGAGTGATAGTGTTTGTTGACAATGACAATGGATTGGTCTCCTTCTATGATGCAGACACTGCGATCCTGATTTACTCTTTTACTGGCTGCAAATGCAATGAAAGAGTTTTCCTGTTCATTAATCCTGCAGAGGATGTTAGCTGGGCACAGAGGCTACGAAAGATAGTTCATAAAAGCAAAGTATGGTCACATCTTCTAAACGCCTTCTACGTCTTTATTTGTATGTGTGGTATCTTTTTCTCTATTTGTATGGTTATTTTGTCCCATGATTGACTGGCGACCAGTCCAGGGTGTTCCCGGCCTCTCGCCCTATGTCAGCTGGGATCGGCTCCATGTTCTTGCTGCAGATGCAGGGAGGATTAAATCCAGTATCTCCTTCCGGTCACGAACTCATTTGTCACTTAATCATGTGTAAAAAAATGATAAAGATTCATATATATATAAGTCTGTAAATAACATGAAATGTTTTAGAAGTTGAAACTATTGCTTTGTTTGCTTGATTTTTTATTTGATGTTGAATTTTGAACATTATAATATAATATACAGTACATAAAGTGAATTTACATAAAGTTTTTGCTTTCCTATGAAACATGATGGTAGCGTCATTTCTGAAATGAATCAGCCATTATAAACATTTAGAGTACAGTATAGTACATGCATGTTACACATTTAAGATCACTGTAGGGAAGATGGTGACAGAGGCTTTATTCAACTACACCACTAGAGGGAGTAATCTACTCACCCTTCATACAAATACTAACCCACACTCCCCAGTCAATTAAGATAAAGATAAAACATGCTAACTTAGAGACATTTTTTATTTGAGCTACCACATTTTAAGTCTTTATAAGGTTTTTATTGGAACTGTTGTGTACAATTAGTTGCTTGGATAAGTCTGAGACTTATATCAAAATGGTTTGTCAGTCTAATATTGTTAATCATCAGATTTATAAAAACCATCTCACTGCACAGAGCAGAAGCAGAGAGAGAGGGAGAGAGACATTGTTGGAAAGAGCATTGTAGTGTCTTTGACAACCAAACTGTTTGAGCAGTGCTGAATCAAGCCTTAAGTAGAGTAGGTCCACCACTCACTGAATTCAATTTTAATGGAGTAATTATATATAAGTCTTTGTGGTTTAACTGACAAGCCTACATATTTTTGTCACATTGTACAGACCTGTATTTCCAGCTGAACACATTCACATTCCCCTCATACCCAATAAACTGGTTTAACATTTCTTTCTCAGTATTTTCAATAGATGAACGTAAGATTTATAAAAATGTGGCAGGAAACCTGCCAGGTCTGGTTGCATGCCCAGTATTGTGTCTCATATGCAGAGTCCCATAACTCAGACAGGGAGGTGTTCACGAAAACATGACCTAAAAACACTTCAATCGGGAAGTTTGAGCAGCAGAATGGCGGTTACTCAGCTGGTGTGATATTTTCAATTTTTCCAGACATATGGCCTGGCCAGTCCTTCAGTCAACCACTCATCCAGGCACTCGGTTCAGCAGTCAGTCTGTCATTCAGATAAATAATCAACTGCTCAGTCACTCACTGAGCCATGCTGTCAGTAAACCAGTTGAGTGGTATCAAACAGCTCATGACACGCATACTCACACAGTATTAGTATGATCATGAGGACAGTTGAGGACAGTTTTCAATTGTTGAGGCATTTCCCTCAAAACCGCAAATGTCAACTCCATGATCGCACTCAGAGAATCACAAAAGTGATTCTCTGACATTTCTCTGACAGAAGGCTCTTTTTGGTTCGCCTTTTTATATATTCATTGTTTAGCTAGCTCTTTGATCTTAACATGCTGTATAAAAAGAGAATAAAAACACTAGAATAAGTTTATGTAACATTACTGCACACCTCTGCTCAGCAGAAACCATAACATAGCTGCAAGCAGATGTGCAGACCACAGTGTCAGCCCACCACTGTTTCAAGCTACCGATGAGCTAAAGTTTCCACTGAGGAACTATTTTAGGAAGCAGTAACAATCCTACAGGGGATTACAGGGTTTTCCACTGTGACCTCCCAGGAAGCGTTCGGAGTAAGAGGTCAAAGGGTCACCACCCACTGTCAGTGGGGCTCGGACGGTTTGGTAACTTCTGGGTCCCATGTGATAACACGAACATCCTGGGCTGTTAAAAGGGAATCCTGAGGAAGAGGTCTACTCCAAATGCAGATGTGTGAGAACTATCAAGATGTGGGATCATTTCTAGGATTAGGAATAAGGATTATGGTATATAGACCTCCTGAGAAAGGAAATCTGTATTTGATTCTTATATGGTTAAATATATTTGGTCTCATAATCTTTTATATTATTTTACTTGTTGAGTCTCCAGTACTGATAAATGTAGAGCAGCCATATTGTTAGTATTAGATTACACTAACCCCTAACCCTAACCCTACATTTGAGCAACCTACACCTACATGCATAAATATAGCATTTATAACATAACAGTGTGCTGTAGGGAAATGATCTGCCACACATCAAACAACATGGGAAGCTTTGCATTGTTTATTTAACATTTATGATGATTACATCTTCATTTGTTCATTAACTGAAGTGTAACATGATATATACCACTTTCTGATGCTCCTTTCCCACCACCAGCATCAAGATAGGAAATATTATTATAATATAGTATTGAATATAATAAAGAGATTAACACTTTGATACAAAAAATACAAATTTATTTTCAAATGTTGAGTTTTGCTGTATTATTCAGACAGAATAAAGAACAAGCAGAAAAACGATACAACATACCAATATATACAACTCAAGCTTACTTTGCTGCTGATTAAAGTCAAGCAAGCTGTACAGCAAGTACTAACAAAACCTTTGTCCTTATAAAAATAGCTGTTGTTTATGTGCACTACTTTAAACAAAATAAAACAACAACAGAAATAATATCCTTTCTAAAAGGTAAAACAAACATTAATTTACATTTATTGATTGGAACATAGACATTATGCATTTTACAACAGGGATAAGGTTTTAGGCAGATGTTAGAAATGACACCAAGTCACCACACTGCCTGCTCTTTCATAAGCGAGCCCATGGGTTTTGGACCAGGTCAAAGTACACATTCCAGTTATTTAAGAAATGTGTGCCATAGTTAATAACATTTCCATGGCAGTACCTATAACCCTTTTATTTCCCTCTGCCTTCTTGCTGCTCTGCAATGTGAAAATATCAGATTACAGTTCTTATTATAGTTTTATCTTTCTAAATTAAGGTGTCAGATGGTGTTATAATTTATTCTGAAACAGGATGTGCTTAAAGCTACATTCTACATTACATTGTCAAAGCTTTCCTCCTTATAATTTAGGCTAAACACACTCTGTGGTTTCATGTTCTTTGTCTTAAACGTTATGCCTGATTGGACAACCCAACTGTCAAGGCTTCAAGCAACCATGACATTCCTGCATGTCTGCACTACCCTGTGACTGTACACCTTCATACTACATTTCAAGTTAACCTTCACAATCACCTCCAAGCACATAAGAGCACCTACAAACAACTGTCCAACCGAAGTCTGCTCCGAATCGCTGGTAATGCACTCTGCCTGATTTCAGGAACAGGAGAGAATCAATGTATCACAAAGTTTAAGTGCTTTGATTCTACTTAAAAATAGCGAAGATTACTCTTATTTGTCCGCAGGATGCAAATTAACAATTAAATCCCTCTCCAGGGTAGAGAGACACAGAGCCACTTAATTCTCTGCCAACTCAAACTCGAAAGAGGATCCTCATTTTTGGAATACAAGTGTGATTCTGACCACAATAAGATAATATAATCTTATTGTAACAGTGGGTATGTCGCAAGTTATAGGCCTATAGATTGCACCGCTTTATGACTGTTCCACTCTATATGTTACATTGTGGACAGTCTTGTTTTAATCTAAAATTTAGAGTTAATGCAACTCCTTGTCCTTCAGCAACAATTCAATGGATTCCTGGATTTACAGACACAGTCATCAGCTTGCTGTTCATTATAGCCTCATTCTTATCTTAGAGTGACTTTATGACCTATATCCTCATGCCGCTGTATCCAAGGTATGATGGCTGCCATACTGCGTTGTCTCGGGGGCAGTGGTTGTGGCAGGCACAGGTCAGGATCACCATGACCGGCCTCCTAGCGGTTTTACCATTGGCACACTGGAACTCCACCAGGGCAGTCTTGGTTCTGTGAGGGGTACAGCACCGGCTGTCTGCACAGGAGCCACAATAGCGAGGCTTGTAGGCCTGGACGCTGGTGCAGTTCTTATAGGAGAAGTGGATGGCTGTGTCACTCCTCACCATCCTCTGGCACTTACTGCCTCTCTGCGGGAAGATAAGGAGCCATTCACTGAATGAAAGTGTACTGTATCTCTCTATAAAAGAATGCCATTCTATGTGATTTTTGTGGAAAAAGATCCAGCTGGTTCTAAACAAAAAGTACAGGAGCTTAAGTATTCTCATGCTACTGGCGTCTAAGTAAGCTCAAGCAAATGTAGAAACTCATACATAAAGTATATGGCACCCAGGTTGTTCCAAAAAACTACCCAAAATTACCTTCAATGCAATCTGTGTCAGCTGCGTCTGGTCGTCACAGGGTCTAATCATACACAGACGGCTCTGCTTCACCATCTCACACCGATGGTTCTTATTGGTGACCCTGGTGGACACCCCCATGCCGCAGGTTTGAGAGCAGGCGCCCCACTCTGTGGTCTGCTCGATGCAGTTCAGTCTAGGGTCCCAACTGTCAAAGCTCACTGTGTCCTCCTGACGATAGGCTGAAGCAACACATGGACAGTGGGTTAGAGTGGAGAAATAAATCAACACATCATCTAGTAGCAATGCCGCACAATTCAAAAAGTAGACTAAGCTGTTTAGTTGAAAACTTGAAAGTGACCAACGATAAATTGAAGAAAGTTTGATAATATAATATTAGTGAATATAATATGAATCTGCAGTATGATGCTCTAGTTATGAACTACCTTACTTTTCTTTTCCTTTGTCTTGGTAGGCAAAACCTTTCTAAATAAAAGCTATTCTGAGAAATTCAACTGTATAGGCAACATGATCCTATATTGGATTGGAATCAGCTCTATATGTATCACATTACTGTGATTACTCACATTATTCCTCCTTTCTCAACTCTTACTCCATTTCCCTCTTTCCTTTCCTGATCAGGTCAGAGAAATGTACATAACCTTTCAACTTTGTGTCTCACACTGCAGTGAGACTAACGTCAAAGAGGAATGTGTAGTGTGTATCTGTATATATGGTCCATCTCATCCCATGTTGTCCTACTTCCAGTCTACTCACCCGCCATTGCAAAGCCGCCCAGTGCGCTGGCCTCAGCCTGGGGCTCACACACCCACTTCTCGCAGCACTCTCCCGGCACCTGGACCCTGCGTGGCGTGGGGCAGTCTGGCCCGGGCAGCATCACATCCACGTTGCAGCGCGGCACACAGGCGATCTGCCCGTCACGGCACATGCACTGGTATTTACAGCTGGGGAAGAAGGTCTGGCCATCCTGATAGACAGAACCGTCCAACACACACACATCTCCCCCATGAGCTGGAGGAAAGAGACAAAATAGGGAAAAGTGTTAGAGTGGTTTTATTTTGTTTTTTACCAATATAAAAATCTGTCATTCAGAAGAAGTAATGAAAAACAACATACATCAGGGTCCACCTTTGTACTAACAGCATTTACCATGTACTGGACATCCTACATACAATGTTTGGGAACGTCACTGCTCACTTACCGGCACAGATGCCAGTCCTTTTGTGGACGTTGGCAATGTATTCACACTGCAGCCCTTTATGCGTGTCACAGGGATTAATTTCAGAGCAGACCTGCCCCTTCTGACGGGCACACACCAGGCAGCAGGCACAGCCATCCAGGATCAGGGGCACCCCTGGGAGACACATGGGGGGCTCCTTAGGGCACTGGCATCTCCGAGGACACACTTGGGACCAGACTAGTGTAAATATCTGGTTGGGAAAGAAAATGAAATAATGTTTTAAAATGTTCTTGAAAGTCTCTTTCTCTCTAAACCAATCAATATGACTAGTTCTAGACAACTGGGATTAAATGTTACTTCCAAAAGTAAGATTTTAGTGAAAACCGATTCTAATTTTTACAGGATACAAAGCTGTTAAGCATTTTGTATGGTAGACTAATTTGACATATCTTGTGGCAAAAGGTGGCATTAGAAGAATAGCATACAAAGACTTCAGCAGACTTCAGCAGACTTGAACAGTTAGTTGTTTTAACAGTTTATCCACAGTGCTGTGGATATAAAACGTTTTCCAATTAATGAATTTAAGCAAATCAAGATATAATTCAAAGCTTTGTAATTACACTTGGTTTCATCTGTGAACATTACAAAGATAACATTGTCTTTGTCTTCTAATCTTTAAATTATTGGGTGAAAAAGAATCTAAGCACTTCCACAGAGAAAAATAAAAAAATAAAATATTATCGCTATGCTAAACCTCTTCATACCGCACAGTTTCTGGTGTTACAATATAAAACACTATCTAAATGAAAACACAACACAAGTCATACAGGGATACTTAGTTACTGCTGTAGTGCCTACCTGTGCTGCAAAGAAGAAGACAAAAAGAGCTCTCTTTGACAGATTGGCCATCTTGCTGTTAAGTAGAGCACAATCGAAAATATCGGCAGTCTAAAGTATTCAGCTGCCTTTAAGTAGCTGATTGGAGTCCTTTGATTCAGGCTTGAATCTTCCCTCCTCTCCGGCTGTGGTGTAGCAGAAGGTTATGACGTCTTTGTCGTTCTGGCTCCGGACTCAGGAGAGGAGGACCTTATATAGCAGAGCTATCTTGCCCGCACCATGACAACAAACAGGAAGGAATGTGGGAGCGATCGCCCAGAATGTTGGAGGAAGACGAGAGTCACATTTCATTGTGAGATCCTGTCAAAGAGGGTACCGTAAACATACAGAGAGACGCTTCTGCCTTATTGTTTTTGGGTATTCCCTATGGAGACCAGGATGTTTATGTTATTACATGGGGCCTGGAGGTTCCCTCACTTTGGTGGGTGGTGACCCTTTGACCTCCCTCACTGAACCCTACCTGGGAGGTTACAGTGGAAAACGCTCTTATCCCCTCTTGAATTGTTACTGCTTCCGAAAATAGCTACACAGTGGAAACTTTGGTTCATCAGCAGTTTGGATCAGTGGGGGGCTGACACTGTGGTCAACACATCTGGTCAGAGATGTCTTATTGATTCTTCTGAACAGAAGTATGTGGATGGATTTGGGGTCCCTGAGTAGAATTACATTATATATGAAGGCATTATGAAATTACTTCCTGTATTTAGATTAGATTTTAGATTAGATTCAACTTTATTGTCATTGCACAGAGTACACGTACTGAGAGCATCTAACCAGAAGTGCAAAAGAAGCAATAAAATGTATGTACACAAGTGATAAAATGTGAATACAATAGATAAATATGAATACGATGCCATGAGGTTAAAAACAGTATAAAAGTAAGAGATTGTAAGAAGAAACTCCATGAAATGTAACAAAAGCAAGTATACCAAAAAAGAAAGAAAGAAAGAAAAATATGGTGTGGCAATACCACCTATTCCCTCAGCAATACATAAACTGCTCTAACCTTTATAACTGTCCCCAAACAAGAATTTATACTATCAGTGTGATAATATGTTATCACAAATATGCTACAAAGTCATAGAAATAAAAACCTTTTATAATGAGTTCCACATACTAATGCATTGTGCCACACAAGGCATCTACTAGCTAACTACGCTGCACATCAAACATGTTCGGAATGGGGGCAAGTGGACAAATTTATTGTTAAAGAAAAAGCTGATGAAACAACAACAACTGAGGCGGCCAGTGCGGACAAACTGGAAAAACAACACACCGACCGAGGCAGTGGGCTCTGAAATGTTAGATGCTAACTTCTAGCATACCATTAGCCTGCAGGCGATGCAGCCAACCCCTAAAGAAGGAACCAACTAACTTACTGTGTGCAGGTTCCAATTTGTAGCCTATAGGGTTAGGGTTTTTCAGGCAATTTCTGCCTGTGTTCTGCTGCTGAAGACACTTCAGTAGATGATACTGTACCACTGATGTTTTTCACAGCTGCTGTACTTATTCCACTTCAAAGTAATCATCACATATGGACTGGGTTTCATAGCTGATATGGATCAAAGGGATACAATACTGAAAAAGTTGTGATTGGCCCAAATATCGATCCTGTGAATCAGCTCTGACCATCTCTACCAAGATGCTCTTATCTATATTGCAAGTAGCCTTAATTTGTAAAAAGGCTTACACTTACACCTCTCGCTTCTCTTCCTTCTTTTTCTTTATTCTACATTGTTCCCCTTATGGCTTTGGCCTTTTCATAATTAGATAAATTAAGTTAATTTCCCACACTCCACTGCATCTCTGTCAGCTGAGCCAGGTCAGCAGGCCTCAGCTCCTCGCTCTAAAGCATTTCATTTGTGTATCCCCTCTCAGTTTTCCCTCTCATCTGTTTTTTATTCAATCTAAAATATGTCTGATTCATTTGATGTTGATCCCTCAAAACAATAATTTTCTTCTTCTCTCTTCATCCTTCCTCTACTTACTCTCATCATCTTCAGCATCTAAGGCTCCTTCTCTCAGTAAGGCCTGGTCGCTCACTGGCATCAAAAGATACGGCCAAAAATCTCTCTTTTCATTTTTGCGTCCACATTTCTCACAGAATACCCTGTAGGTCTGGTGATCTGAAAGTTAGTAATGATCAAATTGTGAATATTAGCAAAAAGCCTGAAATGCAAATATACACATCCTGGAAAAGTTAACACTAGGCTTATTTAGCATGTGACAGCTTAGCAGCATATGGGAAAGTGTGATATCTCCCAGGAATGAGGTGAGAAGTCTGTATACGCACATGCATGGCATCTGTGAAATATTTCCACTCTATCCAAGAGACGAGAGAGGAACATATGGAGAGAGACAGAGTGGGAGGAGTGAGAGGAAAGCAACAGAGAAAGATGGAGTAGGCAGAGAAGGAAGGATGGATAAATGCTTGTCTTTCTGTTTCCTTTGTCCAGCGGGGGGTCTGTGGTAGGACGAGTGGCTGATTTTACACCTTGTGTTATTATCACACCAAATGTACTTCATCCTCCAGCGGTAGGAAACTTTTCAGTACCACTTTAAATTGAGGTTTGACACAGTCTTTTCTAAACAAAGACAGGAGATCACACAGTAAAAGACTTTAACTAACAGTCTGCTGTCGGCCTGCTAACTGTTGGTGTTGGACTCTGCAGTAGAGCATCAAGCGTTTTGCCAAGTGGTCAGGCCACACAGTCGATGTCGCCACTCAGAGCTCACCATGACTCACCGTGTTTACACAGACAGTCCAACATCATTATGTTTTTGCAACAAATTGTACAGTAGAATATGTGGTCAACAGTCTGTGTGGTGCAGGATTCAGCATCATACACTGCTCAAAAAAAATAAAGGAACAGTTTTTAAGCAGAGTTTAGCATCAAGTCAATTAAACTTCTGGGATGTTGACCTGGTCAGTTAAGTAGCAGAGGGGGTTGTTAATCAGTTTCAGCTGCTTTGGTGTTAATGAAATTAACAACAGGTGCACTAGAGGGGCAACAATGAGACGACAATGAGCTCAGCGATGCC